>JANHGN010027356.1:165699-181040 GCA_024605025.1 Megaceryle maxima
ACTATTCCTGATACAAGCCAAGATGCCATTGGCCTTCCGTGCCACCTGGGCACACTGCTGACTCATGTTCAGCCGGTAATCAACCAGTGCTCCCAGGTCCCTCTCTGCCAGGCTGCTCTCCAGCCACTCATCCTCCAGTCTGTAAACCTAGCCCTAACCCAACATTGCAAGCTCACCACTAAACTATGTCCCTAAGCACCAGGTCCACATGTATTTAAATGCCTCCACGAATGGTGACTCCACTACTGCCCTGGGCAGACCACTGCAATGTTTGATAGCCCCTTCACTGAAGAAATGTTTCCTAATATCCAGCCTAAACCTCCCCTGGTTTAGGTTGGATATTAGGAAGACATGTTTAACAATTTAATGTTGTAAACAATACCATTTAAAAGATGTTTGAGGTCCAGTGACTGGAAATGTTTCCTGGTACTGTTTAATTTGTCAGTGAAGACAGAGTCTGTGAAGCATCACAGAAAGCATAATTTACCAGACAGATCCACACAGAAGTGAGAAAAAAGTCCTGAGACACTGCTTTTTTCTTCCTTCTAACAAAATATTTTGATTCAATTAGACAAATAAATTTATATCAGAGGAAATGGACACAAAATATTTAACTTCAGTTTAAACTATCTTCAAAACAATAGCTAGCATTGTCCATTAAAGCACCCACAATTTAGTAGACATGACAACTTTTTTACAAAAAAATTTGGTTTGTACAAATTTCTTATAGAAATATTTTATCAAGTATCAGTGTTTACACCTCAGCCTATGCTGGGACTGTTTGCTGCTGTATTTTCACATGGAAAAGGCTCATGCCCCATCTTTTTGGAGAATTTCAGATCTTAATGTGGTGTAAGGGGCCTCTTTTGCAGATTAACCTACAGTAGGTCAGCATCATGTGCATTCATCAACTGTGCAGTACCAGTTAGGACATAATACAGATCCCTTATTCTTTTACAGACTATAATAAGTAGCCCTTTCAGCATCTCAAGTCTCTCAGAATATCCTTCCTTTTTTACTGTAAATACCAGAGCTTGCCAAATGAACTTCTTCATTATACATGGAAATAAAGATTGTCTGTTCTTTTAGGAAAAAGTCCAAAATTGTCAAAGAATGCATGTGAAGGATGACAGCAGGAGGTGCTTGGGCAAGACTCCATCTGGAAAGGCAATGCATGCATATGGAGGAGACATCATAACCTGAAGATTAACATGACAAAACACTGCTGCAAATTTTCAACTGGAAAGACAGAATTGCTTTCAGCTCAGACAATAAATTAGATGATGATTCACATGCAGGGTTAATGGTAATATCTATGGTGTCAGAAGCATGCAGTAATTACAGCTGTGAAGATGAGCTCTGATGCTGTGGCTGGTACAACAGCTAATTTAGTTCTGCTGGAAATTCCTTCAAAAACACTGAGGCTAAATCCTCAAATAAGTAACTCTGAAACCACCTTCTGTCTTTCTTTCTATTTAGTAATTGTTAACCTCTAACCTCTGTGTCAACAGGTACCTTAGTTTCTAAAGCTAACAAAGAACAAAAAACAACAACAACAAAATTATCTAAAAGCAGGATGCCTGAATGGATGGCACTTTGCTGCTATACATCTCATCCCTATATGTAAGGCCAGGTCTGTGCTTCAGGATAGCCATATGAAACTGGGAAACCCACTGGCCTGAAACACAGCAGATGAGTGAAATGTCATCAGAAAGCATTTGCAGGACCATGGGGATGCCCAAAATATTCCCTTTACAGATTGCTAGTCTCTCCCTTTTTAATGACAATTCTTTTGCCTTCCTTTATTTATTTCCCTTTGGCTTTGGAAGACCATTAAAGTGAGACACAGTTGCTATCCCCTGCTGGTAAAACTATCAATGACAGAAGAACCCAGGAGGAGAAGTACGTGGAAGAGGAATGACTTCATGTTTCCATGTGTAACAGCAGATAGTCTTCTTTAAAGCTACAATAAACATCTGGGTCTTTGCCTCGTGCATATTGACAACATTTACATAGTTAAATACTGCATGTCTGTTTGCCTGCACTAAAATCAATAGCCGTTTGGAAAGAAAAGCATCAACCTCCACAAAAGGTGAAGGACACCAGGGGGTACAGTGTAACAACTGATATGTATCGTTCAGGTAGTCTTCAGCCCAACAAAGCCCAGCTAGGGAAGGTCATCTCCTTTCTAGTGAGGAACTCAACTGTCAGTATGAGAAATCCTGCCAAACATGGCTTGGTGTAAAGAGGACCATTCTCTCCCTAGAGAGGCTTTTATTTCAGATCTGAAATGTCTGTCACACCTGTGATATCACAGCTAAGCAGCCATACCTCAGAGGGGTCCCTGCCAGACCAAAGAGGCAGGGACACTCCTGAAGGACAAGCCACACAAGTGCAGTGACACAAAGAAAAGTACAGCAGTGGAAAAACAGTAAGAGGCAGAGAATGATTGAGGAAAAGCAGCAGGAAGCAAGGTTTGGCAAGAAGCCAGTCAGAAGCAAAAGGTGCCACACAGAAACTAATATGGACAGGGAGTCAGACAGAATCCATTGCAGACATGACCCCAACCTCTTGCACCTCACCAAAGGGGTTAGGACAGACTGAGTGCAACCTGAGATGAAAACAAGGGAAGCTGAGACTGGGAATGTGTAGAATAAGTTTTTCAGTTTAAGATTAGCCTGGAGAAAGGGAAGTAATGTTGTTTGCTGAAGTTTTTTATATTTCTCTTTTTTCTCCATCCATGGATGACTGATCAGAAATTTGTATTAATTTGCAAGTAATTAAATTAACTGCCTGAGTCACAACTGTTTTGTCTGAACAGAGTCACTATATGGTTATTTTTAATCTTCTTAGAGTCTTGTCTTCTGAGACACATTGAATCATTGCCCAGAAGATCCTAGCACTACATGGGGAGCATAAAAACAACTACTGCCTTCCTTGGTCCACTCAGTACAGCGTAGGACTACAGCTTACAAGAGTTACATCCTGAAATCAGCTTATTTTGCCAAGAGAGCATCAGGGTCACAGGAAACAGTAAACTGACCCTAAAACCAGGAGATGGGGCAGAGTAAGAAAATCCTTTCAAGACAAGTCAATCTCAATTTGCTTGTTGAACTAAAACTACATTTTACAAATACAAAGTCAGTAATTACTACCTGCAGAATCATTTGACTCTTGAGCACTGAAGTCTGCAACAAATAAAGGCAGTAAATGATGAGATAAATGTGCATTTGCATTTATACTCTAGCACATCCACGTATCTCTAGCACATGAGGAGTCTCATGGCAGCTGGAATATTCAGAAAAACTTTTCTGTGACCTTCCCTTTAAATACAGCCTGGAGTATTATCTAGTGGGATACAGTCTCTCTCTGCCTCCCCTCTTGGGTGGGGAAATGAGATGGTGGTGGTTCCTTAACCTTTCCTGTTCACTTCATATGGCCTCTTTATAGCCAGAAACTGTTCCAGAAAAATCATAAAGGTTTTGTAGTCTTCGATGATATTAGAGGAGACATGGTGTGTTTGCTCTGTTTTTTTCTGCCTTTGTCTGAAGTTGCCTTCCAGTAACACATTCTGACAGGGAAGGAGCTCCATGGCCAGGGAACCTGGGAAGAGGCAGAGCTTCACAACAAGAGCTGTGCAGTGAAGCCCACCCACCACACCATCAGAAGAAGCTGGTCACAGTCAGCCTTGACCCTACTACCACTCTTTAGGAATCCCTCTCCCTGGCCCTAAGTCTCCTGTGCTGAGCTGTGTTCCTGTTAGCAAACTTTTGGGTACAGTAAGCTCTAGTCCTGGCAGACCACTTTGTAATCTGCTAGACCCCTTCTTGTAGGTCCAGTATTGACCTACAAGTCTAATTTTGAAAGTAATCTCAAGGTGGCCTCTGAGGACAAACTCAGATACATCCCCTGTGTATTTTCCTATACAAAATGAGGATAGTACTTCTGATTGCATTCTTAGCATGAATTTTATTTGTGTTCCTAAACACACTGACCAAGGCATTATCTTTCTTGTTTATGCTATGCAACCACCTCTGGGCATTTATGGTGTATAAATAATACCAACAGGAGCTGAACTGGGGTAGGGTGGGGCTTGGGTTTCTTTGAATGAAAGAAAATTAATTTCTGGATTCAGAAACAGACTGGCTATGATCAGAATCACAGAATGTCTTTGGTTGGAAGAGACCTTCAAGATCATCTAGATCAAAATCACCCTGAGAAGTCACAAAGCAAAATTTTCTTTATAGTATTGTCAACACTCTGACTTTCAAACCATTTGGAAGTCAGGATGTCCATCCACCTCCTCTCTTCCAACAATGAGAGTACATCTGGATCCCTCCTGACTGCACAGAAGAGTCAGATGCAGGCTCAGTTGGAGCAACAACGTGTTTACAGTCTTGCTCCAAGCTATGTTGGTCAGGGTTAGAGCTGCTTGACAGGGAGACAGAACACATGATTTGACTCATGTTATATTCCCTTTTGCCCCTGCAAGATCTTCCCCTTTATCGCTCTCATCCCCTCCCTAATAAACAGCTCACTTTTGTGTACCATTTCCCCATTTATCCTGCTTTGGCTGATTTCATACCTTTGGTATTTATGCTATGGTTGCCCAGGTAATTTCTAACTGACAGCAATTTTGTCAAGCCATTATCTCTTTTGCTATCTACAGTGTCCTGCCATTTCTCATTTTGCTGTCTTGTTAGTGGCACCACAGGTCAGCGTAGGCCATCTGCATATACATTACTTCCCTTTGTAATCTATAGCATCCTGCAGTTCCTCATGTCTTTATCTTGTCAAAGGCACCGCAAGATAGAGTGAGCCATCTGTACATACACCTTAACACATACCTGCCTCTACCATCTGCCACTATATTAATAGACAGAGGTAAACAAACATTATAACCTGCAAAAAATAGGCATTTCTTTCATAAACCAGATAATACAGAAAAAATCATGACCACCTTTGAAACCTATTAAATGAGAGGTCATCAAATAAAATCACTTGCTACAGATGCTCTACCGGATCTTTGGGGTTATGTTTTAATGCATCTTGTAACAGTGTTCTGTGACAGTGAAGGCATGGCACAGTTTGTATTTCCTACTCAGTTTCAAACCCAGCTCCCACAGCATACTGAAAACCCAGTCCCAAACCTACAAGTGGAACCCAGAAAGAGTTCAAAGACCCTGTTCTACCCCAGTGGGTATGTTTAGCTCTGTGGAACTATGCATAACCAACCTTTCCCATGCAAGGAGGACGGAGTGGTAAGTACTTCATGAAAGATCATCACCAGAAGTACAGAGAGCAGCTGTACTGGGCCACTACATCCAAGTGCCCTCCTGAAACTGGACTTCCACGATGTCTGGGCCTGGCTTTACCAGCTCTTTCAAAGCACCTAATTTATACAGGCTTTATTTAACATGGAACACTAACCAAACAATGATCTGATTATTTTTACTCAGTACATTTTAGTTATAGCTAACTTCTCTGAGACAAATTTAATTAGTGATCAATTCTCAGTGCTGTAGACTTCAAAAACCTTTTCCCCTCTCTAGGGCTGCACAGTAAAGTGCATTGTAATTAGAAGAAATGTGAGATCCTTGTCTTTTCTTGTTTAGAAAGAGTAAAAAAAGGATTGCTTTCTCCAAGAGAAGCTTGAACTAAATGCAACACAGTACATTCTCAAGACTTGCTGAATGTTAATGCTAACATATTTATAGTCCTAACTTTCAGCCAGAAGGCTCATTTTGTCCAGGAGTCAGGCAGGAATAAGCTGCTGAGACAGAAGTGGAACACTTGATTCAGCTCCACTAACAAGTCGCTATTCATCTCTTACATCAATTTTTGTCCTGCAGAAGTGTCTCTGGGGACCATCTTTATCAGTGTGTGCGTTTATACTACCAAAAGCCACAGATCTTTGGTCCTGTAGGTTCTTTCTTGAGAGGACAAAAAAAAGCCTCTCCAGACAGCAACTCTGAGGAGAGGAACACTCCCAGTCCCTCTGCCCCCTCCCTCAACTCTGCCCCAGGAGACCCTGTCTAGCTGTAGAGTTATGATCCATGATAATGTCAGGGGACATCTCATTATACAGGTTATTATAGCCTCAGTCTGAGGTTGTTATATCTTTCTTTCTGCTCCATAAAAAGACATGCTTTCTAGAGAAATGATCCCACTGTGCCCTTGGGGCAGCACAATAATTTATCATCCTTTACACTGGGCAAACACCAAAGCTGTAAAGCCCAGGCTGTATTTTTTTTTTTTTTTCTGTAGGTCTGTAGCCCTGTGCGCTGATGCTCTGATCCTGCAAGGGAGACTGTATGCACAAGACTTTTTCATGATCTTGGTCAAACTGGTTGAGAAAGGCTGCCAAGCTGTGCTCTGCAAGCAAAAGCTCTGTGAACTGCACACAGCTTTGCCTAGGGAAATGCCATAAACTCTTAGCACTAAATATTTCACTTGTGTGGAGATTGTATGTCAGAGATAATGGGCCTAATTTGAGGATGGCCTTTTACAGAAAGTTTAATATCACACACTGGGCTTCTGTGATGGGACTTTTGCCTTTTACACTGGCAAACAGCATCCCCCAGGCTATGCCATCAACTGAGCTGCAGAGAATTCTTTGAGGTTGTCTCTGCCTGACAAAGTCACACTTTACTCTCCATCCATTACCTGGATAAGCCTGAAAATAAGCTGCAGACACTCCAGAATGTTCTGAGATGCTTCTGATGATAGTGTGCATAGTGTCAAGCCCTTCTCTTCTTAATAAAGATGTAACGGTTGCCTTGCTCAGATGACATTTTTACTCAATATATTGGGACTAAGCAGTCTATAGAATTTGTATTTCTGTTAGTGGTCTGTTCAAATAACAGGAAAGACCATTTATGGTGATGCATTAACTAGGAAAAAAACCCACCACAGATTCTTACAAAATTACTCAAACATTATTTTAAGCCTTAAACTTGTGCTTGGATATATCTGCTCTTCCCAGAAGCCACCACCCATCACTACTCACAGTAAGTTAAAGACCAATTTTTCCCCATTTCTATTACTATTTTGCATCAGTCACCTTCATGCAATCCTTGCAGAGATTCAGTTCCTTATATAGTAGAGCAGTTGCCTACACAGCCATGTATAATCATCTTCCACTATTCACTCTTTCCCAAGACATGCTCATCACTACAGGCTACACCAAAGGTTAGGATGAACCCATATGTCAGACATACAGATTTCTTTTCCATCCACTGTCATCCACAAGTCATGACATTTTATTCATTTCAAAACTTTATGGTACTGCAACAAAACTGTCTCACATCACCATGTTATAGACTTGCAGATGAAGTCTGAAGCATTCAATCCTCTTTGTTCACCAGTAACTGGGACAGAGCATCCCCTCACTTGGAGTTTTTTCTTTGACTGGGAAGCTTCAGGAACTGCCTTCGTTCAGTTCACGATGTATCATCAGAGGTTCCCCACTCAAGTTACTAAAGCTTACAATAATAACAATATCCAGTCGCTGTGAAACATGTGACAGAACACAAGAGTCCAAGTAGTTTTTACAGATGAAGACACTGCAACATAAATCAGGGCAGTGAATTTTGCAGGGACACAGCAGAGCAGTCACAGTCACCTCTTTGCTAGTGCATTTCTCTTCCCACAGAGTCAGGCAGACATGCAGAGCACAGGTCCCTCTGTGACAACGTTCATATAGAATAAACATTATTTGCAACAGGTGGCCCTGACTAACTAGTTGCCTGCTGTGGGAAGAATTGCATGGGTAAGGGATATGGTTGAGAATGAAGCACCTGATATGCCTGAACTGGCTTTTTGACTTATCCAGTCTTACTTTGGTTTTGTGGATTTGAAATGATGAAGGCAGTATTGATAGTTTTTGACATAAAAAAAAGTCACACTTTGATTCAAGGGAGAAAGGAAGAAGCTTTATGAATGTTCTTTAATTTTCTTATCCATTATTCTCTGTAATGCATGTGATACAATAGTATTCAAACTTCTCCAGCTTATGGTGGTGTCAGAGAACATTTGTGGCTGTAGAGATATGTGTAGAGCTCTAACATCAGGGCCATCCCTTCTCCTTCCCCATCATCAAGCTGTAGTGAGTTCAGCTGTAAATCTGCCATCATAATTCCTCAAGAATATTTAGAACAAGTACAACTTGTTGTAGCAAAAGTAGCAAGTAGCAAAAGATTCAGATGTTAATGTTTGAGTTCTTTCCTTACTTTTTTCTTAAAAAAAACCCCACAACTCAGACATTGCCTCGTTATCAGCTTTTATTTTTCTTCCCCCCCAAACTCAATCAATTTGATGCAAAATAAGTTTGTTAATTCCTTGACCAGAAAAGCTGACAGCTCACGTATTGATTAACTGCTCAACTCTGCTGCTGCACATTATTTTCAGCTTACAGCCTTGAGACAGTTACTTCAAGCTTGTCTAAAACGTTAGTGTCTGGAGTCACAGCATCTGAAAACTGATCTGAATGGAGGGCAGGAGAAGGGCAGGACTACACAGCACTGTGAATTATACATCACAGGAGCACACACACAAGACATCATGGTTGTAGAGGGTGGAAGAAAGAGGGGGCAGCACAATGCATCAATCATGCAGCTAGGAGGTGCATTCTCTCTTCTTTAGTTAGGATTCAAATACTTCCCTGCCATTGCTATGCAATTGAAACATGAGAATCATATCAACTGCTTAGCTTGGAGACAGATGTTATTAAAATTAGATTGACTAGTCTCCACACCTTATATGAGACAGAATAAGCCATGGCACATTTCTGCCAGGCCTTCATACTAATGCTACATCCAAGTTTTCCCCACAAATTGTAATTCACTGTCATGTCTGTGAAGGATATAGCCATTGCATCCTCAGCAGCAGTCAGTACATGCAGAAGCCTTGGTTCTGGTGATGGGACACAGAACTCTAACTGCTATTCTTGCTTGTACCTATGATATGAGGAGAAGCTGAGAGAGCTTCTTGGACTCTTCAATCCAGAGACTGGGAGTATCTTATCAATATGTATGAGTACCTGATGGCAGAGAATGAAGAAGAAGCCACAATCTTCTAAATAGCGCCCACTGAGAGGGCAAGAGTGAGCATAAATTAAAACATGTGAAATTCCATCTAAGCACAATAAACCACTTTTTTTACGATGCTCGTAGGCAAGCACTGGAACAGACAGCACAGAGAAGTTGTAGAGTCTCCAGTCTTGGAGATACTCAAAAGCTGCCCAGACACAGTACTGAGAAGTCTGCTCTAGCTGATCCTGCTTGAGGCAGATGTGAGGGTATGGACTAGATGATTTCAAAAGGTCCCTTCTAACTTAAATGATTCTATGATTTTTTTCAAGTAAATTCAGGCATATTTCTTCTCTCCTATCATTTGTCACCTATTTAAATTGAGATATCTCTTGGAAAACTCTTTAGACGGTCTGTTCAGTCACATCAATACTATATATGTGTACAACTTTTTCATACAGGGTCTCAAAATATGAAACAAACCCAATAAAACTACTCTCAGATCATCACCAAGTTAAAAGGGAAATTATACAGTATAGGGAAATGTTAAACAAACAAACAAACCAACCCCAAAAAACAAAAAACCAATTATGTCCACAAATAAAACAGCAAAGATAATTTATGTGTAGTGAAAGAGGGACAGTGATGTTCCCTGCTGATTGTTGCAAGCATTCAAAAATGTTGTTGCTTTTAATGGGAAGCAATTTGTTAGAAATCAGAGATGAGTGCTGGGAGACTGAGGTTTTTTCGCTGCCTTTGCCTTATCTTATTCCAAAACATTGCAAAATTCAGAATCAGACAAAACAGGGCTGGGAGGGACTGTGAGAAGCCGTTCAGTCCATGCTCACTGTGGTGTTAGCTATACCCAAACCATTGATTACGGATGTTGGTATGTCCTAGAATCTCCATCCTTCACATAGCCTATGCCAGTGCTTAGCTTTCCTACTTGTTAGATAGATTTTCTTAGTCTAGTGGATTCCTTTTTTGTTCCAATGTAAGACAATCTTTGTTCAACTCACTGGGCATGGAGAGTATATCTGCAGTTATTTTTCAGAATTTCTCTTTAAATTTAAAGTTTTCTAGAAAAAAGGGCTCAAATTATTTTGACTGCTTTTCATTGGTTTTGGCTAGGATAGAGTTAAATTTCTTCACAGTTGCTAACACCAGGCTGTGTTTTGGATTTGTGATGGAAACAATGTTGATAACACAGGGATGTTTTCATTACTGCCAAGCAGTGGCTTACACAGAGCCAAGGCCTTTTGTGCTTCTCACACCACCAGTGAGCAGGCTGGGGGTGCACAAAATGTTAGGAGGGGACAGAGCTGGGGCAGCTGACCCCAATTGACTAAAGGGATATTCCAGACTATATGACATCATGCTCAGACATAAAACTAGGGAGGAGATTGGTGGGGAGAGCTGCTGCTTGGGCTGGCGATGCTGGCTGGGTTGGTGGGAAGAAATTGTTTTCATTTGCATCATGTGTCTTTCCAGGGTTTTATTTTCCTCTCTTTTTGATTGTTTGTTTGGGTTTTTTTGTGTGCTGTGTTTTTTTTTTTTAACTTGGTATTTGTTGTTGTTGTTTGTGTGTTATTGTTTACTTATTTGTTTGCTATTTTTCTTTATTTATTTTCCTTACAATTTTATTCTTATTATTTACTTTTAATGATTAAACTGTTGTTATCTCAACCCATGAGTTTGTTTCTCACTTTTAACCTTCTCATTCTTTCCCCTATCCTGGTATGGGAAAGGAGCAGCTGAGTGGTGCTTAGTTGTCCGCTGGGGTTAAACCACAACAGGTTTTTTCTAGATCACTTAATTTACAGATGTTTCCTATTATTGTCAGGCAACACTGGTGTCCTGTCCTACAGAATAGTTGGTGAAATGCTTAGGAGGTCCATCCTTCCAAAGTGAATTAACTATCCAGTGATGCATGAGTCATGCTCAAGTGAGGGTGGAACAGTGGGCCTTGATCTTGTTTCAGCAGCGTGGGCACCAGGAATGGGATTCAGTTGACTAAAATAAGTCATCTACATCTGCAGTCCAGTGGGGTAAATCTGACATTTTTCCCTTGGTTTGAGATGAATTGTGCTTCATGGACTAGACTGAGATCAATACTGATGTAAGGAAACTCTGCAGTCAAGGGTCTTGTGCCAATATCACAGAGATTTCTACATTAGTTAGCTCATTTGTGTCCTTAACAGTCACACTTATGCCCATAAATAGAGCTGTTACTGCTCTGGTATAGGAACTTGGTTGGACATGTAGCTCTTTGTAGTGCCTATATTTTCCTACCCTGGGAATAAGCACCTTTTCTTTCCAATTCAGTGACATCTCACACAGGGGGCTCTACTGTTAATCAGCTCCATGATTTTCCAGGCATGTTATTGAGATTTTGATACACATAACCCTGAAGGTTAAAAAACCTTTGAAGGAGTTGACAGTAGTCTTGGAAAACCTTCACTTCTTTGCATTAATCTAGAAAGACATGTTGACTTGAAGAGCTCTGCTTTCACTCTGGTGTCATTCATGGCAGAATGTGATCCTGTGTAAATAGTGTTTATTGAAAGACAGAAAGTATCACTAATGTACTATATGCACTGTAATTTGTTAATCACCTGTTTGATTTCAAGATGTATTAAGAGCAACATCTCCATGTAAAAACAACATGAGAGTAACTAGACAGAAATCGACCTTTTATTTGTTTGCCTACAAACTCTTTATATTGCATCCCCAAGGAGGCTCTCAAAGCACTTCACAAACATTTCGTGAGCCTTACAGACAGTCTGCAAGACAGATAAGAATTCATACAGGTGAAGATCAAATATGTTTGCAAAAGAAATCCTGTATCTCACATGGTAGCTGTGGTCCAATGCAGGGAATACAGCGTTAAATTTTATACCTCTCTCAATTATGAAAGCGAACAAGACACTGATAAGAGTCTTTCTTGGAATAAATTTTATGACTCACATCCCCTTGTGGAGTTCCAGGAGCACAAACATATTGACATTTTGAAATGGTAGGACCTTTGGGTATATTTCAGAGTTCTGAGCTGCTCCTTCAGGAAGGCCTGTTTTGGAAAAGAAGCATTTTGTGGTTTTATTTTTGATTGGAAAGGAAGGTGTCTAGCTGCACAGCTCTAGGCATTTGATGAAGGTATTTGGTTAAGGACTACACTCCCGGCAGTGTCAGCAGAGCAACTGTTGTCTTAGGTAGTCTCAATTGACTTCCTGACTCTGCAGAGTCTAATGGTAGACATTGCAATTTTCTCTCTGAGTCTCACATGCTTATATACTGCTTTTCATTCTTATCTGAAAAATAAATCTGTCCCTTCTGTTGTGGAACAAAGTGTAATTAGATTATCCTTAATGTGATGTTTCCCGTTACTTAACTTGATCTTACATAAACTGATGTTTCCTTGCACTCATTATAATGATATGGTTATGATTCATGGAAAATTATTTTTGGTAGAAAAAGGTTAGGGAGCAGGCTAATGGGAAAAAAGCAAGCTATTCTAAAGTAATTAGGACCATTTATCAGTTTGATGTTTATCACCATTTTCTATGCACTGTGTTTTTGTTTCCTGTACTAGGACAATTCTACCCAGTGAATCATGGATGGCATTTCTATGGCATCGTAAATAAAGACTTTCCTTTGATCCTTCCCTTGATGTGTTGTTCTGTTCCATGCTCTAGCTGTTGTGTTATTGGGCACAGCTCATAACGGAGTGATATATTAAGGTTAAGTTCCCTACCCTGTTGCCACAGAATCAGGATGTTGCTCAGTACAAAGACAGCCTGTAGGATAAATATTACCGGTAACTTATGTAAAGTTGTGCACACTAGAAAAAGAGGAAACTGCTTCAACCATAATTCTTTGTTGGCACAGTGATGACTGTGAAATGAATGAAAGTGTGAACGAAAGCTAGAAGAAAGTTTCTAATGAAATCACTGGAACAGTGAACTCTCTGTATTGCTGAGGCAAATACAGACAGCTGCTATTCAAGAGGGAGCTTGATCAGTTTTATGGGAGACTCTGCAACAGTGCTGGCTTGGATTCGGTGACTTTGAAAGTCCTTTCCAATCCAGACTGTCCAGCAGAGTCATTCCTGCTACTGGGAGCCAACACGTGCACTCAGGCTTATGTAGGACAGTGTGCTACATATCACCAGCCCCAGGGTCACATAACAAAGCAGCAATATCCCATGGCACAGTATAGTCTCAAAGAGCACTGCAAAAATACAAGAAACCGTGCTTTTTGCAGGAGGGAGAGAGGTAACAGGGCTGCTGATCTGGAGGGAATGGTTTCCATATCTCAGCAAGGAGTAAAATGTACCAGTTTAAGGATACAGAGGCATGTTATATGCAAGAAGGAGAGCCATTAATAGGTAGTGTCAATGTGATTCCCCAAAGCTGCACACAATTTACCAACCCCATCCAGTAGACGAGGAAATGGTGACAGATACAGAAACTCAGGATTCATTCAAGTAAGGATACAAGTCCTACTAGCTTCAGAAGTTTTTGATCATTGTGGGTTTTTATGTTATGTTATGTTATGTTATGTTATGTTATGTTATGTTTTGTTTTTTCTTTCCACAGCCATTTTGATCAGTAAATGGCAGAGTGAAAACTTAGCTCAGTGTCACATCTGGTGGCATGACTTCCCTTTCAGGTATTGTAATTTGACTGCACCTTGACTTATGATCTGTCTGGTTTCATAAGCAGCTGCTTTATCTCTTTCATCAGGCAAGAAACCTGGGGACTTCCCTTGTCCCAACTCTGCACAGTAAAAAATACCCAGTGTTCCCATTTTTCATCACAGAGATGCTGGATATTTTATGCCAATTACACCTGGGACTGAATTTCAGTTTCTCTCCATAGTTGCATGAGCAGGTAACCTCATGCCTTCTCTGCAGTCACAACAGGGCTGGAACATAAGTTTTTCAACTTGCCTGGAGTCTATTATTTGCCTGTTCTTTGACTTATTCCACATTACTTCAGATTTGAATGTGGTCTTCCATCTGAGTACCAGCCAGGCCTGTAGAATTTATCCAGGAGCACTTGTGGGAAACCTGGCATAGCAATGGTCAGATACCAGGTCAAGGCATTGGGCCACTGCTCAAACAGTGCACCTTTGCTTAGTTCTCAGGCTTCCTGTTACCTTGTTATCCATCTGCATTGGAGTAAATCCAGTAGAAAACAGGAGTAATCATCTTATCCACTGACCCAGTGATAAAGTGTTCAATCACCAACTACAACTCAATTTTACAAAGTAAATATCCATTCACCCTGCTCATTTGACCCTCATCACAGATAGTCTTGTCTTTTCTATGAATCCAGATGCTTTTGTTAAGAGTCAAATGAGAGCTGACAATTTGTGACCTTTCCTCTTCTTTTCCAACCATTCCCTCTTCCAGCCCAAATCATGTGCCGTGTAACATGCTAATCCTTTCAGCTTGCCGAGGGATATGATTTATTCTACTACAAAATCCTGAGGTGCAGCTCAGCCTTGTTTCCACCCCCTGCCAAGAAAAACTCCATTTTAGATGGGAAAATTATTGTGGAATATTTCCATGATATTCCTGTTCTGGTCAACTTTTACTGTTTCCCACATTGCAGGAATGTGGGACAACTCTGATTGGTTGTTCCCTGTATATTTACAAATAAAGAGGTTGGGAAAGTAGCAGGCACATACCAGATCACATACCAGATCAAATAGCCAGCCTAAGGGTATCAGTATTATACATACTCCTCCTGAGCAGACATTCAGTCCAAGGCACAAGCTGTCCCTTAAATAAATAAAAAGCATAGCAACTACAAGTTTATTTAACTCACCAGGGAGCCAAGAATATGAAACTGCCTCAAGTGTTTTCTTCCTCAGGGTATAAAACTTGGAATAATATTAACTTTTCCAAATTAAAAATTAAAGTGTTACCATGTGGGAATTGCTTCCCTCCTCCTACTCTCACCTTCATCTGCTATTTCTTCCCATAGGAACTTCCAAAACCTGGTCCCAGCATTTGCCAGACCATCCTTTGTCCGATGGCAGAAAGTATTTCATATCCTTTAGCCTCACTAATGTAATCATAATTTTCTCCAAGTTAATGAATAAAGTTCCTGTTATTATATATTTCCCTCCTCGTGGAGGGAAATAGTGTTATCTGCTCCATGCACATTCCTCAGTACCACATTGTTTGAGTGCCCCCAAGCCCAATTTTATCTTCAATAATACAAAAAAAAAGAAAAAAAAAAAAAAAAAAAAAGAGAATATATTTGTTTTCATCTGCTTCCTGCAGAGCAGATATAATACATGCTC
>JANHGN010027356.1:181140-215044 GCA_024605025.1 Megaceryle maxima
GGAGAGAGCATTTCTTCTCCTCTGCTGCCTGCAGGACACAATTTGAGCTTCCACAGTTTTAGTGCTTGCTTGAAAGGGAACAGTTTGCATTACATTTTAGGCACATCACAGCTTATGCAGTATGTTTTCATCCTGACTTACTGTAGCACTAAGGGAAGGAACATCTGTATCAGTATGTTCTTGTAGAGCACCTTTTATCCACTGCTCTCCAGATGCTTGAATCCCAAATTAATTTTCTGTACATTGCAGGAAGGGAGCAAGCAGAGATTTAAGTGGAAGGAGAGGAGGGGACAGGCATCTTTTTAACTGTTTCCCCTGGCTTCTGTCTCCTGCTGTGTAGGTGTTCAACCAGCACCAACTGGGGTTGATCACTGGGGATGAGGCTGGTCCAGTACTACATGTCACAGTGTCTTTAGGTGGAGGCTGCAGTCTCTCTTAGTGGTTGGGGATGAACCACCAGAGCTATGGTCCCAGCCCAAACATCAGCTTCCTCAAAAGTCCTCATGGGCTCTGAGCATGGCCCCACAGAAGTACCAAACTGTCACAATTATTTCTTGTGTGAGATGGGAAAGCTTCCCCAGTGGCAGTAATTTGCAAGTACCTTCACAGAGCAAACAAAAAGAAGTACCTAGACAAAAAAAATCTCACAAACAAATCTCCAAGCTTTCCTTTTGGAATTTTTTTGAACTGATGATACTTTAGGAAGCCCAGTTTCCTGTCTGAGTGAAGTGTAATGAATAAAGAAAAGAGTAAAAGAAAATATTGGAAAATATTGAAAGTATTTTTCCTTTTTTTTTTTCGTTCCCTAACATATAACCATGTTCCTCCTTCTTTCTTTTCTTATTGCCCTGAAGTATACATTCATCTATACCTATGTACATGTATGCATATGTATATGCATTTGAGTTTCATGTGTGCAAAGACAAGCTCTAGCCCTGAAGGAGAAGACAGCAAGCTAATTCCATACAAGAAATTAATTATTACAAATGCCATTACGTTTGTAAGTATTTCACCTTAACTAAAGACAATTTATGAAAGCAGACAAAGCAATTAATTCAGCAACTATAGTGGTAAAATAACTCTCTGGTAGAAACTGCCATTAATTTGCACAATCCCTCTATTTCAAGTGATGCCAATGAACTCTGGCACTTTTCACTGGATAGCTTTCCACCTTTTCTCTTTTAACAGCAGCATTCAGAGGTGCAATTGAGACCATGGCAGCACTGCTGAGTTTCATACAGGCACACAACAAGAAATCTTGCGTAAACATGGGAAAGCATTTGTTTCTTAGCTAGTTTCATAGCAGAATAGACAAGGCTAGTAATAAATAGGCAAGAAAGCTAAAGTTTTTCCTGAAGTCCCACAGCAGGTTATTGGCAGAGCTAAGACTGGCTTTCAGGTAATGCTTGCAAGGGGTCAGAGTTTTGGCAGCAGGATCATCCTTTCAGATGCACCTAAGCACACCTCACTATCTCACTTGGGATTGCAAAGAATCACTTATTTGACAGCACAGAGAAACGCTGTAATAATTGTGCAGATGTTAAATTCAGAGGATCCAATGTTTACCTGGGGAAGAGGAATATCACATCCAACCACATTCATTCATTTTCCCCTGTTTCAGCAATGCTTCAAGTTTTGTACTTCATTTTAATAAAGAAACAAGGCAACATTTTACCTCTTTGTTTCATTTGATTAAAGCAGCTTTCTGATATTTGTTAATTTGTCGCAAACATCTGCCATTAGAAGGAATTTGTTTCTTCTGTCAGCTCTGGCTTTCATGAAAGGGCTTATATTGCTCAAAACTTGCAAGGGCCTTGTTAGTCTGACAGGCTGTCTTGTATTTGCCCAAAATGTGTCTAGAAGGAGCTGTCAAGGCCATGGAGAGTTAAAATGTACAGACTGGTAATTTAGTGGAAAGCACTGAAGAGTCTTTGCCTATTAGAGAACATGTTTAAGGCATTTCAGTATACCTTGGTCTGGTAGAGGATTTGCTAGGACAGGCCTGACAAAGCAGATGAGATATGGGCTCAGAAACGTGGTAAATCAAACCACCGTGCAGTAAATTGCAAGGTGTTTGGCATAAGCAGTTAATCAGCTGCCACAAATTCATGCCCAGTGTCTGATAGGTAGTCAGATCAGTGACAGATACGTGTGATTGGATAGCACAGGGTACACTTGCATATATTTATGTGAATGGAAGTACCTGCAAAGGGTGTAATAAAAATTCTCTTTGCATACATATTTAACTCTGCCCAGTCCCTACCATCAGTCAGCATGATCACTCAACTGATGGTGTTATTAAAGGGCTATCTTGGTTAATCTCCACTTTATGTTTGCACACTTAGTCAAATAGTGTTGTGCTAGATCTCTCAACTCCCTGAAAGCAGACAGCTGACAAGTTCCTTGAGAGCAGCACCTGTAAATATGCAAACATAAAGAGCAGGAGCATGTATATTCTCCATCTGGCTCCAGGCTGGAGCTTTAGGTCTGTTAATCACGTTCAGAGCCTCAACGGCTTTTCTAGCTTGTTCACTGCCTGACCCAGAGGAGTAATGGTTCAGTGCTTGGCACTGAAAAGACAGGGCTTCTGCATTTTATTCCTAGCTCTGCAATCCACTGGCAGCACAGGCCTGAGTAAATCTCTTAGGAGATTGCTATCTAGAGGAACCTTGTCAGGCTTGAGAGGTAGGCACATGCAAACCTCATGAAGTTCCAAAAGGCCAAGTCCTGCACATGGGCTGGGGCAATCCCAAGCACAGATACAGGCTGGGCAATGAGTGGAATGAGAGAAGTCCTGCGGAGAAGGACTTGGGGGTGTTGGTTGATGACAAGCTCATCATTACCCAGCAATGTGTGCTTGCAGCCCTGGAAAGCCAACTGTTATCCCGGGCTGTATCAAAAGAATCGTGGCCAGCAGGTTGAGGGAGGTGATTCCCCCCCTTCTACTCCACTTAGAGTGAGACCTTACCTGGAATACCGTGTTCAGCTCTGGGCCCTCCAACATAACAAGGACATGAATCTGTTGGAGCATGTCCAGAGGAGAGCCACAAAGATTGCTACTACATTTCAGTCCAAATCCTGGGGGACAGGTGCTTGGTCCCTCCATATAGCACCATGATGGGAGCAGCCATTACATTAAGTGAGGACATCTCACATCACACTGGAGAAAAGGGCACATAATAAATCTCACCTCTCCTCCAGATGTGGATTCTTATCTGGGCAACATTCACTGTCTCTGGTCTTCCTTCACCAAATCAAGATGTCCTCTGATTTTTTAATGGAAAATTATTTTGGTGACACCCCTTTACATGCATTTCATGGCTGAACACACCAGGTGACAGAGCTGGTACCAGTCTCACAGCTGCATAGAATGATTCAAAGCCACCTCCAAGAAAATAATCCAACTATTTGGGTGTGAGGAGGAGAGAAGTTTCCATTCCTCCTGCTGAAGCTGGTTTTTTTGGGTTTTTTTTTTTGTTTGTTTTTTTTTTTTTTTTTTTTTTTGTGTGTGTGGTTTTTTTTTTTTTTGTTGTTGTTTGTTTGTTTTGGTGGGAAAACATACAAAGAAGTTATGGTATCACTGGTTTGAGAGATACTGAAAACTCAACTGGAATATCAAGTCCCTTAAGAACTGCTCAAATATTTTACTCCATGTCCAAAAGTAATGAACTTACCTCTTTTACTTCTTTTCCCAGTTGCTAGGGAGTAGATCCACACGTCTACCTGAGAAATGGAATGTTGAAGCTAAACCCATGTGAAGTCTGAAGCCAGAATTTCAGGGAAGATATCTCATGAGGTGCTTCTGGGCAAGCAGACACGGTGCTGTGTAGTTTGTGGATCTGGCCAGTCCTGTACATAATGAAACACAGAAATACAACTGAGGCATCTGAATAATGAAAGCGAGGAGTGAAGGAGTCTTGAATGGGAGAGGTTTGGATTTAGGTATCTAAGTTTTACCTACTCCCCATTGTGTATGCTTATAGTTTCCTTAGATATAGGCCCAAAAGCAGGAGTCAAAAATTGTTATTCATGTTACTAAATAAGTTGCCTGATTTTCTTCTGGACGTAGCAGACACATATGATTTATTTCAACACTAACAGGATCATGACTGAAATGTAATCATACACCAAGGAGTCTCCCAATTGCTACTCTTATTAATCCTGCTGCTTAGGTTCATGTTTAACAGGAGGCATATGCAAGGCTCATTTGATATCAAAACAGTGAAGAAGCTCCTAATCTGTCACTGTCACAGACATCTGTGAAGAGCCACCTGCAGCATTCTTCAGTGCAGAGAGCAACTGAACAGCATGAAAGGCCATTCTGACAGAGGGACTGATATATTGATTGCACAATCTGTTTTCCTTGTCAAAATGGAAAGAAACTGCCTCAGAGAATCCAATTTTTCCACATGACACAGGCACACAATGGGAGTCACAAGACACTGCAGTGCATTGGAGGTACTTTGCAGTGAATGATCTCTGTTAAAGAGTAAATATGCCTCCTGCCCTTGACAAGTCAGTACTGGGCAGCAGAGTGACACTTGTCTGTCCTCTGTGAAGCACAGAAAGCTCATACAGTGACCTTTTTCATCCAATATTTGCCTCAGATACTTTCCAGGATGGAGGAGTTCAGATCTTATCCCAGCTTTTAAAGTGGGCCCCTACCAGTGTACCTCCACTTCTACATCTGTGCACAGTAAATCAGACAGCGCCAGGGTACATTCACAGGCACTTGAGTGCCACCATCCACACACTGCTGGAATGGCTCCTAGCACAATCTTTGTCCAAAAATGCTAGCACTCTCCCAGACAATTCCTGGGACAAGCACAAGACAACGACCATTTCCAGTAGGTGTTCTGCTTTTTTTTTCAGTAATCCAGTCTGTTCCTGGGGAATAAGAGAGTATCAGATGTGCACCTTTCCACACCACTCTGCCTCAATAGAGTCTCCATAGAGCTATCCTGATCATGTTTAATTCAGAAAAGTAAATGAAGCCACAGAGTTTTCCTGGCTTACTGGTAGGAACGAGTCCTAGCTCTGGGGCGGAAGCCAGTGGACAATTTATTAGTGATACCTGCAGAACAATGTCCCAAGTATATCTCACAATACTTTTTGTTTAGGCAGAGTTTTCAACAAAGTCATAGGAAGGTTTTCCCTATTTTCACTCCCTTGTCAGGTGAACCATTTCATAGTTAGCTGGCTCATCTCAGAGCCAGTTTACCCATTTTCCCTCTTGCTGGTGTGGGGCAGGGAAACTGCAGTCCTGGCTCTGGACCCTGGCCATTTACTCTGGTTGCTTATTGCTGACACAAGCCAAAAACATTTCCTTTAGAGAAAGACATAGAAAATGAGGATATTTAGGTGGAGTAATTCCCATCTCTGGATGCTTCATTATAAACTCAAAGGTTGCTTCAAATACTGAAAAAAAATCCCCATTTTCATCCCTAGGACTCTCAGAAAGTTGGGCAAAGTGAGCATGAGAAATTATTACTATGAAGCTATTACTATGATCAGGGATATCTCTACTTCAGTTCTCACACCCAATTTAATCATCCTCTTCTTTAAAGATGAACATATTTCTAAGGGATAGTGTTTCTTGAATAATAAAACAGAAATATTTAAAACATTTCCACACATGAGTCTATATTGCATGAAGAAAGCATCAGGCTCATAGCAACACTAGAGCAAATTTTTTAATAGATGTTTGATTTATTTTCTCCATAATCCCCAAAGTTTACTGGGTTCTTCTCAAACTCAAGAGAACATATAGTACAGCTGAAAAGACCCTGTAACTTAACATTGCTACAGGAAATTTGTCTTGCCTAACAGATAAATATTGCCATTGATATTTCAGCCTCAAAATTATCAGCCATAAAACTGGGATATTGCTACTTTCCACACCACAGTGCTAATCTTCTCAGAGCTGTGGTACCATCACCTACAGTAGTCTCCAGAAGGCTGGATTTACTATCCACCTACTGGACAAATCATTTCACCTCTCCAGTTCCTTTCCTGTCCTTTGTTCAGACACACTTCAGGCCAGAGAGCATCTATTTCGATATGCTGGTCACAGTCCTACTACAAAGAGGGCATATAATGTTGTAATATGATAAATAACTTATCATCACCATCATGAGCTCTAGAGAAAAAAGCATGTTTAACTGCTGTTGTAGTAGCATTTAGTCATTTAATTATAAAACTGTAATCTTCATTTAGTAGAGTAACTATGAGACCACATTCATTGTTCTGTGTAAACTTCTTTTGGTTTTATCTGTATTTTATTTTTACTTAATTGCTTTGGTCAGTTGAGTGCTAGAAGTTTAATGGTTTATCTTGTTTCCTGAAGAATATTTCTGCAAATTAAAATGCTAGTGTTTCCAGGCAGTTTCACATGTACAGTACAGAAGGAAACACATAAAAATATTTTAAAAATAAAATTATTAAAAGAAAATAGATTTTTCAAGTTGAAGAATATTGATTTGAAATTTGTATTAAAGCAAACAGGATCTCACACAAATAATTCTGATGTATTAGAAGTAACAGTGAATATGATTTTCCCCTCTCTTTCTTGCAACTTTAAGCTCAAGCAAACAGACTGTGATTTAGCTTCTGTCCTTTTAATTTTGACCCAGAGTCTATGTTCCTCCTTAGCTATCTAGGAGAAAAGAATGTCCAGATTTAGGATGTATCCACATTATATAGTGTGGATTTCAAATAGCTTCATGATTTACAAAAAATTTAGAAAAAAAATACAATGCTGAAAGGCTATTGATTGTGGCAATGGACAGGCTCTCACAACTGATGGAAAGGCAGACTTTAAACTGGACTGGTAGTCATGCTGGAAATGTGACTCCCTAGCAGTCATCAGGGGTAAAAACAGTCAACCCATGTACATTCAGAAACATTTGCATCAGTCAAAAGCATTTCCAAATATGCAAGGAAAGGACATTGAGGTCCTTGGGTCATAAAGAAGGATGTTTACCTCACTGTGATGGTGTGCAGAGCCATGAGCATTATAATAAACTGTACCCTTTCATGAAAAGAAGCCTTGTGCAGTATGCCATCAAAAGGCCAGTACAGCATCAGAACTAAACCGACGGAAGCAGGACTGTGTCCCTTGATGGAAAAACTAATTTACCCACTGTGCACTTGAGAACTTTTTGCTCTTAAGAATCTTCAAGCTTTTTCCTTTGAATTTTTTTTTTTTTATATGATTTGTTTAAAAATCTGACACACTAAGGAACAAATGCTGCAACTGTTACTTGTGGGACTCCAGCTGCAGCTTTCCTCTGAAAAAGAGTCAAGTTCTTTTTGTGATATGCAAGCTCAGGAATCCACTGTGGAAATGCAGCTAGTTTTAAGGAAGAAAGCAATGTTAACCAGATAACTGATCAAACAAAGCAATATCAAAGTACAGGCTAGAGGAGGGAGTACTCTTTATGAAGCAAGAATACACCATTCATGCTACATGGATTGCTTCTAGCCTGGAGAATATCACAGACCTAATTCGTGTCCTATTTTCTTCAAAGTCAGAAGTATCTGTACTGAAGTCAAAGTGACAAGCATGTAAGGCTTGGTATAAAAGATTAGAAGCACTCCCACCTGGTGAAGTGTTGGGCAGATGGATCCAGGCCACTTTACCATGTTTAAAAGAACTATTTTAATCCAAATTTTTCTTTGAGCTTCAATGTTATAAACCCAAAATTAACCAAAGTGAAGTCAAAGTCATTTCCTGGCACTTTGTAATAGTAACTTGCTGAAAAGCATTAGCTGCCTTCTACATCTTCCTTGGTTTGATTTCCTAATATATATTAATAGATCTACATATATAGGTAATAGTATTGCATTTAAAACACAGGCCAATGTTTGCACTCAGGGCACAGGACACACCAGTGAGCTAACTTACCTGGCTGTAAAGGCAGAGAGACTATTCCCCTCTTTTTGTTAATGTTGGAGGCTACAACTGTGTGAGAGGCACCAAATATCTGAATTTGAACTTCACCTGCAAAACTTATAAAAATTATGTGGAACCAAATGTTAACCCCTTTCAATGCTTTTTGCTTTCTGTGGACTTGTGAATGTGAAATCCTTTAAACCTCCTTCAGGCTGTGGAGATTTCAGGGATTCATTTGCCTTATACTCAGAAAAAGAGAGCTTCTCTCTTTTTGCTCACAAATATTGCTTCCAGTTTTCCTTTCTTTCAGTCAGCTTTCCTCTAGGGTGGGCTTTCCACTTCTTGTAATTTAAAGATTTTAAGCCGGTCACTCTCAAGTGACTTTATACCATATCACTTTTCAGAAAGGACGCTGAGGCTTAACTTTCTTCTCCGAAATACCTATTTGAATATACACCCTGGCATCCAAGCAATGCCATGAGAGATGGAATCCAGTCTTTGATTAATGTTTTACTGAGGATACATTTAAATACAGAATCCTAGTTACATCCCTAAGCCAACATAAACTCAAAACCAGGCTTTTCTCCATAATTTTTATACACAGAACTTAGGTATCTGGCTTCAGGTGAAGGTCTGCAATTCAGGGCCTGAGTTGAGGGATCTCAAAGCCCAAGGAAGAGCAACTTAACTTCTTCCTGAAGCTGTTTCCACTTTCCCTGGGATCTAAACATCCTCCTACCACACAGCACTACAGGGTGGTCCTTGTAGTCTGAATGTGAGTGGAAGACTCCCCAGAGGTGTTTGTGGCTTTGTCACCTGTAGTCTTTGCCTCCCCGTAGAACATGTAGGGAGTTATCTATCATGGAGAGCAAGAACAGAGCCCTTCTGTAGTGGCTGTGTAGTACTTTTGAGTAGTTAAGAGTGCAGCTGTCACTCAAAACTAAAGAGAGCTAATTAAATATCCTGGTCACCTAGCACCCTTATGAAGCAGCCTATGTCTTTAATTTTGTTGGAGAAGTATCATCTGTGAGTAATAAAAACACTAAAATCACTGACTAAAGTCACTGAAAGGACTGAACTGGGAAAGTATGTAGCAAGAGCTCAAATGTTTTTGCATTTTTTTACTCTTGTAAAGCTTCAGGCTGAACTGAATGGGAGATAGCTGCCCTGAGCACATCACAGGATAAAGTTTTTAAGCAAATCTTTAACACAGTTTATAAAAAGGCAGCCATTGCTGTTGTATCATTGGAAGAGTTAGACCCTGAGAATGCGAAGACATCCTCATTCCAGTCTGAGCTGTTACAGTGTTTCAGTTAACTTTGTTTCACCTTCTGCATCCATATACTATTTGCAACAAATTCAACAAAGTCTGACTCAACCTTTATTTCAATTAACTGTTTAGCTTGCTTATTCTGGCAGAAATATTTCTGATTTGCAGTGCTTAAATGAAGAGAAGTTTTGGGTAGGTAGCAGTGCTCTGGCAATCCAGATATTCTCTGAACTGCATTCATAAGTTGCCTACATTTTCTCCAGAACTGAGTATAAAAAAATGAGTCCATAAGGCTCTATAACACTCAATTATTACAGTTTTGCAGTCCCACTGGTGTTGAAAATATAATTGACAGCTCTGTGGAATTTCTGTTGCTACAGTCTTACAGGTAGTTTGTGGTGGCAGGATACTGTAAGACAGGGTTCCTCCCAATGTGCATTCAGGTTCTTGAACACTTCCTGCCACCTCCTCTGGCTGTGGTTTATTTCCCCTGATGAATGACTGCTTCATCACAGAAAGTGCATCCAGCTCAGGACAAAATTGATAGCTCAATGCTTTTGCCTGCATGAGCTGGTATTTTATTGAAATGTTCATATGAGCTGCAATACACAATAGAGATCCAAAGACAAAAGACTAACAATAACAATATAATGAGGGTAGATGATTTGAGAGCTCCTTTAAGAGCCAAACTTTATAATATTCTAAAAGTAAACCCACAGTACACTCACAGCAAACACACAGTTCATTGGTAGTGCAGTTTTGTCCATCCTAAATGTATGTGTAAACATAGTCCAGGGGAAGGTAAATTCATAAATGAATACATCTCCTTTAAGGAGGTTACAGAGAAACATGAGTCTTAGGATACTCTATAAAGCCAGTTTGACAAGCGGCCTTTGGAGCCAGGCCCAGTTTGTCTCCTGCACACCCAAACACTGACCCACTGCTGTTTCCTCTCTCTATGGCTGTTCAGGTTGCTCCAACCATGGGCTTGTCTCTGTAAAGAGACAGCCCCTTCCGTCACTAGAGTTGGTTTTCCCTTCTTAGTGCTGGGGTCTTCTTGCCCAAATGAGTAACGTATTGTTCCATCAGCTATCAAGTCCACAGGTGTAGCTTTTCTCCTCTGCCCTTTATAGGACAGTAATACAGTT
The DNA here is from genome assembly GCA_024605025.1 of Megaceryle maxima. NCBI lineage: Eukaryota > Metazoa > Chordata > Aves > Coraciiformes > Cerylidae > Megaceryle > Megaceryle maxima. The sequence continues at coordinate 191,453 of JANHGN010027356.1, forward strand.
ATCCAGTACTGTGAGTACATCAGATATTTCAGAGCATCCCACCCAGTAGAGTTTCCTGTCAACATAACATTCTGTTGACATATGCCTTGAAGGGTTTGCATTCCTGGAGACTGCAGAATCCTACAGACAACCTTGTACAGTCCTTAGCAAGGACTATCTTCTTAAAAAGAGACAGAGTCTGTGCTGGTTTCCCCTCCCTTCACATAAAATCCTGCTATTTCTTATTAAGAAATAATAGAAATATGGGCTAAAAACATGGACATGATAGCTCTGCTATTCTTCAAGAAAGACAAATGTTCTACCTGAATCACAGAATCACAGAATGTTAGGGGTTGGAAGGCACCTCTGAAGATCGAGTCCAACCCCTCTGCCAGAGCAGGACAAAACTAGAGCAGATCACACAGATATGCATCCAGACAGGTCTTGAAAGTCTCCAGAGAAGGAAACTACACAACCTCTTTGGGGAGTCTATTCCAATGCTCATGCAGGATATGACCATCTCTACTATATAAACAAAACCTAAATAAAAAAAAAACCCCAAGTCATCAAGATTGAATTACATACATGGAAAAAGATGCATGAAACAATGGATAATTATGAATAAGATCAGGAACAACATTTCTCTCCCAAGAAGTAGGCTCACCTAACAAAGCACAACACTGAAAGTCAGGTGTCTTGGCTGAATTCACGTGGGAGGTCTTGCAAGTGATTATTCTCAACATCTGCCCATAAAAGCAGGGATGATGGTTCCCTCTGCCATTCTCTCCTAGCAAAATCAAACTTTGTCACACAATTACCCAAGCCCCAATAATTTTTTATTATTATTTTACTGTTGTTTTAACCCTGGAAGGACTGCAACGGACTGCTATCCACAATCAGCAATGCACAAGTATGACTGGTTGTTGACCACAGTTTACAGGACTGGTCTGACCTCCAGAGAGGCCACATCTTAATTTTCAGCCCCACTCTATGACACAGAGTGACAGTTACTGCTGTTCCTCTACCAGCCTTTTTCTTCTTTTGCCATTAGACAGCTCTGATAAACTTTGCAGCAAATGGTTCCTGAGAACACAGGGGTTAAATTCCCTCATCTTCAGGATGAGTTTGGCAGACCTATGCTGATTCTGTTTTCAATTGTGCCATTTCTCTCCCAGTGCATGCACAGTCACAGCTGTGAACGACTTGCAGGCTTAAATTTTTAATGCTGGAGGCTATTCCTAGCTACCTCTTCAACATTACCACCTCCACTGCATCCTATAATGTACCCATGGAGACATCTTGGGTTCCACTTAATTGGAACACCATTTACATTCGTCCTTCTGGTTTGTTTGTATCATTGAGTTCTTAAATGGAGTCTTGCTGAGGCACAGTAACCAGTTTGTCTTTCTTTGCCTATGCATTTTCAAAAAAAAAAAAAAAACCAAAAAACAATCCACATTATCTGCAAACTGTTGCAAAAGAAAGATGAAAAAAAGAATTCTTAAATCAGAATGAAAGACACTGAGTCATTAAGGACAGATAATACTGTTTATTAATGACTGAATGGAAAATGATTGCTGTGATTTATTTAATGGCACGCGCTGAGCTCAGGGTATTGTTTCCCTGGGTACTTTTCAAACACAGAGCAAGAAGCAGTCTCTGCATGAAAGACCTAAACACAAATAGAGGTGGTGAAATCATCCTCATTTTAAACAATTGAGGCAGAGACAAAGTAAGGTCACACTGAAATTCCTAGAAAATCTGACAGCAGCTGACAATATCTTTTGCCAGTTTAAGTCATGTGCTTTAAACTGAACAGCATCTATCTGATTTACAGAACTTCCACACATTCGTATCTTCCATAATTTGGAAGCAAGCTCAAATCTATGGGAACTTTAGGTAAAGAAGACATCTTTAGGAAAAAGAAGCAACACAGCCCTCTGTGTAAGCATCTCTGCAAGTTAAAATATTATTTATTTATGTGCCTTGGTTGCTGGTTAATTAATCAGCTTACGCAAAGAGACAGAGTGTGCTTCCTTCATGTTGGAATAAGACTACCCCATACCGGGCATCTGAGAAATTTAGTGTTGAACTGGAGAAGTAAAACTGTTTCTTATGCTACATAGTGCAATGTCATTAGGAGCTCCTGTTGTAGAAAGATTTAACTCTTGTTTTAGCCTTAGGAAGAGTCAACCTCTCAGGCTCATAATAAAATAAATTTTTTAAAATCCTAGTTTGATTACACTGTTAAAGGCAACATTTGTATCATACTGTCCACACTTAAAATGAGTTAGAATTTCACTGCAAAATCTGGCAATTCTCCCTCAGTTGGGTAACATGCTAATACTGTATTGTAATTTGTAAGTTAGAGATAAAGCAATGCAGTCTTCCCATATAAAATTGTTTAGTTTTCAAGACACCCCACATGTTAACAAAAGCACAGTCTGAAGGACAGCAGAAAAGCTAGCTTCCAGCCCTGTTATTTTAGGAATAGTAAAGTTATAAATCTAAATCCACTGAAGAATCAGTCAGGTCAGAATACAACCACTGCTGATATTCTTCTTATGGCCAGTATTATCCTCTAACAGGCACAACATGGCTCAGTAACTCCCAGAGTGATGGATCCTCAACTGGGACAGCAGATCTCTAGTGTTCTGCAGGTGGACATAGAAAGTTGCTTCTGCCTCCCTCACTCCAAGGTTTACCATCACACAAAGATGATGGGAAACTTCTGAGGGAAAGATCTGGCTCTAACTTACTGATAGTTGATCAGGGGTCCATATTAACATGGATAATGTTCTCTCAGTAAAAAGGTGACTGAACCACAATAGAAGGGACCATAAATGCCCTGTCAGTTCCTGGGATACATAGCTAATGATACGAGTGCATACCCTGAATATTGTGCAAATCCAGTCTGTCTCTCTTGGCTCACTGGTGCTGATTTAGCTCCAACCCTGGCCTCTTTGTCCTGTGGTTCTTCATACACCAGCTACACATTGCTGAGGGTGAAACCACAGCCAGCAGGTAAAGCAGTTTCCCCTGAGCTGCAATGTCCAAACCCCACTGTCCCATATTCCTGGGAGGAACAGAACACAAACTGCTGGCTCCTGCCCTGTCCTAGGCATATATTCCTCTTTTATATTCTTTTTTGTGTCTCTCACTGAGTCATTCCCAGGGTCTCTCATGTCCAAATTTGCTAAAGCCTTTGTGGAATGTAAGCTGGATGTACTGGCACCTTGACAATAACCCGTGAAAAAGTTGATGCTTAGACAATTAATCATGAGGAAGAAAAGTCCTGTGGTTAGTGTTTTGGAGAATTTTTGAAATTTCAGATGAGCTGTCTGCCCTCTTTGCTGGTCCTGATATTAAATTCAGCCCTCGGAGAGTTCAGACAGTCCTGAAGAAACCAAAAGCCATTTTACTGTTGAGTCCCTAGGGTCAAAAAAGACTCACTGAGTTTGACAGAGGTCATTAGCAATGGGGAAGCACTGGAGAATATTGTTCTATTTCTTGGCTTGCTTCTGTCAGCTCTAACACTGGAGTAGGGAGACAGGGCTCTGATTCAGCCCTCATTGACTGCATTGAGACTTATCTTAGAATTTGGTGGTATCTCATTTCTCAGATAAATCTTTTCATTGCAAGATTCTTGCTAATTATCAACTTACTGACTCTTTGTGCTCAGAGACCATGTTAAAGAAGGATAAACAGAAAAATTCAGGTGAATGACAAGATCCATCTGGTAAAATAATTTCCATTTTGAGCCCTCAGTACAGGAGAGAGTTTGACAAACAAGCAGGAGTCTAGCAGAGAGAAGTCAGGTTGGTTAAGAGGCTGTAACATATGTAGCAGTTATATCCTGGAGAAAAGGCTAAGAAGGGACACAGTGTCCTCGGTCTAATAGGTGGTTATACAGCAGACAGAGACAGAACTTCTTACAGTTGCATACAAAAAAGACAAGTGGACAGCTGGCACAAGTTGTAGGACAGGAAATATAAATACTGGAATAGGAGCCCAGAGAGGCTGTGGGATGTCCATCCTTGAAGTTACTCAAAATTCAAGTGGACGAGGCCCTCAGAAACCTTTTTAACTTTGAAATTGCCCTAGTTTTGAGCAGGAGCAGGTAGATGACCTACAGAAATCCTTTCCTATATTTTATTCTGTGCTGCTATATTCAACATGAGGGTGGGAACAATATTTTATTATCTTCCTACTGCTCCTCTTCCAAGTTTCACTTGCACTGCTTGAGTTATTTGTTAATTCTGAGGAAGATGCTATCATATGTCGAGAATTTGACAGGACTGTAAGGCACTGAAGTGTCACAGTGTTTTTCATACATACGCATATATGCAGCATATACAGGCATCAGCTCATATTAGGATTATCTTGAGCCTGTTTGTGGCTTTGGTCTCTTAAAATGGCTGCAGCTGGACTTAGACAGACAAACATAAGAAGGCATTTTAAATGGAATTTAAAGAGAGTGCTGCTGAAATACTTTGTGACTTCATCTCATATTTCTCTGCATATGTCAGCCTGCAGTCCTGTTATCTCATCCAAGCTGACATATGCAGAGAAAGGACTCTGTTAAGCCTTGATGTCTCCTTCCGCTTCAAGTGAGAACACAAAGCCTTTTCTAAGCGACTTGGGAGACAGCACATCTGCGGCAAAGTGTCACCTCAATGGCTAATGTCTCACAAATATTAATGCCAGAAGCATTATGGAACTTGGATGGAGGAAGCTGTAATGTCTGTCTTGAAAAAAACAGATGAAATGGTTTTCAGTAACACACCGCAATGTGTCCTTGCATATGAAATTGTCCTCTTTTGCCTCCATTCCATATTGCAGTGAACTCTGCTTAATTTCACACCATAAGCAAGCAACAGCCCTATCCACAACTGCACATGATTAGATGTGTTAGGAGGTGAAGTTTAAGAGCTTCACATGGAAAACTTTGGGGCTGTTTCAACATAGAATGTATGGGAAAGGTGCAAATATAATCAAAACTAAGAGGAAAAAGCAACCAGTCTGAATCCTTTAGATGAAGTTCAGTCTAGTTGTATTTCTCCTACAGATTTCAGTTGTCACATCATTAAAGCAGACATTTGCAAAAGCATTCACCTAGTTTACACCAGTGAAACAACTTTAAAGTGGGACATGTTTTTTCTGCTCTTTCAAAAGCAAAATGTGGGTATGATGAGGAGAGAGATCTTTCTCAAGACATTTGAAACATGGCAGGAACATGGTCACACATGGTCAGTTAATGTGGTTTGGTGGGCAAATGGTTAAACTATAATGACACAGCACTTTGCACCTCTCTAGCCATACTCAGAGTGGAATAGTGGAACCATGTTATTTGCAAAGTCAGAGTTTTTCTAGAAAACCATCTCAATATTGACAAATACCATTTTTTTCCTGTTGTTTTTTGTCTCTGAGATCACAAAACTTATCTGATCATTGGACCTGAGAAGACATGAATTAGATTCCCAGCTATAATGTAATCTCTTCATGATCTTTGTTAGTCAGTTCATGATAACACATTTTCTTCATCTGCAACATTTTCTCTACTGCAAATTTCTGGGCATAAAGCACAGCCATCACTTGTAAATGCAAATGACTACCATCCCTTTTCACTGAGATAAACGACACAGCCAGATTCTGATTCTCTTTTGTTTTCTGGGTTTTTTTGGGTTCTTTTTTGTTTTTTTTTTTCATGTCATCACTATTCACTGAAGTACTTCAATGTTGATTTCATGCATGTTGCAGAAGTCTTTGCAGAATGATGTCTTAATCATGTGGTAAAATGTGTCCACAAATGTGATGATTAGGATCCCAAACAGGCATCTCAAAAAAAAAGGTGCACGCAGCTAATCCATGCTGTGAAGTATGAGGGATCTTACTGCTTGAAATCCGTGAAGCCTCATGTGGAGTAAGGTAGGATTTCAGCAGAGTAAATAGTCCAGAGCCCAGCCTATGTCCAGCACCACAAAGACTCAGACTATCCCATTTTAAGCATTTAAAACACTGTTCAGCACAAAAGAGTAGCTCATACAGCAGTAATCTCATTAAAATTAACAACTGATCTTGTTAATCAACAGGTCTTATATATCAAGACTCGAGATACTGCAACTGATGTTGTGTATGTTATCAAGAGTGATAAAAAACTTGGGAGATTATATATATATATATATATATAGGCATGCTAGGCAGAGTTTAACCTCTCTGAGTTATTGTACCATGTCAAACTTAAGAGTCCGGAAGATGGATGAATATGTGTATGCTTATTTCTATTTATGAACACTGTAGGCAAGGTCACCTTCATTAAGAGAACCAATTAGAATAGAGTTAACCTAATAAAGATCTTTGACTAATGAACAAGAAAAAAAGTTTATTACTAAGCATTAATTAACTTTGCTGTCAAGCAGGTTATGTGTTCTAAGGATGAGTTAATAGTTTTCTGAGCAGCACTTCACATTAACAAAGCTATTCAACTTTCTTAAATTAAAAATAAAAATAAACAGAAAGGCTGCATGGGATTCTCCACAAAGCCAATAATGGTTGCAAAATAATTAGTGGCAAAAGCAGCCTATTGAAGACATTCAACTTTACTGAGAGTCATAATGCTGAAATGCTCAGCCCAGCTATCCTGCTTCCAGCAGTCTTTAAAGCTATTTATGTATAACCCATATTGCTTTATTATTTTACCTTTAAGAAGCACAGTTTAATGCTTGAGTGCTTTTCAATTTTGCCATTCAGACTGCAGATTAAGTTATAATGGCTAGCTTAATTTTTACAGGCTGTAATATGTATTTGGTCTGGGAGATACCCCTGGTGATACGAGGCTTTAGATGACTTTGGTGTTTCAATAAAAGTTAGATGCAGTCTGATACCTTCTTACAGTCATGTTGTGGCTGATTATATGACTGCATGTTCTTTCTGGCCACTGCAGCATGTAATTCACAGCATATTTCTTTCTTGGGTTTTGAAAAGGCAGAGATCTCTGAACTGCAAGGTTAAGAACAATTTTGCCCTCAATTTCTTGTGCCACAGACATTACAAGTGGATGAGGAGTCTTCACCGAACCCCTTAAAAATGTGCAGTATTGTGGGAAAAGAGCACCCAAGTGAAAAAAAGCACATGGCCATACTTGAAAGCCTGTTAGTGGAGATTGGTATTCGGGGTCTGAAATTGACTGGATTTGAAATGACCACAGAGAGACAGGAGACCCGTAGAACAAAATCCCTTATCTGCCTCCTAGACCTTTGCTACTTTTAAACTCTGAATAGGATTTATTTTATGTAACTCTGGAAGATTTTATCTGACACTGAAGGAGGCACCTATCAGCTGCACTGCTTACTAGACTCCTCTGAGTGTACTGATTAGATCGTAGAATCATGGAATGGTTTGGGCTGGAAGGGACCTTAAAGATCACCTAGTTCCAAAGAGGAAATTCAACCTGAAGGAGTAAATTTCCCATGCAGGTTAGAAATGTATTGCAACCCAGAAGGAAAGAGAAAAAATCTGGGGTGACAAAAATCCATTTTGTTTTAAGTTCAATCCCTTTTAAGCCACTCTCTCACTAAACAAGTATTGCTGATTGCCAAGTACTTACATACTGGGATTCTTTACTTCCTTGGGTTTTTTTCTTTAACACAAAGAAAAAAGATTATCAGGCAAGCATAACTGTGAAAATCTCTATATGCTTTTGCTGAATGGATTTAAATGTTCAAGATAAAATGTAATTTGATGTCAGATCTAGTATTAGAAAATAGAAAAAAAAATCTGTTCAAGAAAGATTTTGAGGAAAAGATTTCATAGAAAAGAGAGAGGAAAAAAACCTTTTTCTTACACATATAATACCCAATAATTTCTTACAGTATCTGAGATCCTCAGTCTGAATTTAGTAAAACTCACTGAAAATTACATAACTTTCCCTGCCAATGATTTGGATTTCACTAGCTGACATTTGTTAGTAACAGATGCAATAAAACTGCATGTGCCAAGAAATTCAGACCCTTATGTTTATTGTAATAAAGCAGAAGGATTTGCAGTTCATTGTAAAAAAAAATTATGGTTCACTATAATTCTTAAATTCAAAGTGTTTCTTAACTTTGAGACAGAAGCAATAAAAGTGAAGAGATGACCTACTATTAGTACTTCTCCTCAGTAGATTTCAAAGAATGTTCCAAAGGTGGTATCAATTTTAGAGATGGTCAATAATTATCTTCTGGAATGATTTTTCAACAGAAAAAGAGCTTTTGTTAAATCACAGTTTTTCTATTCTCTGTGAGGAAAAGAGAAATGATAAATCCCCATACACTCACTGAAAAAGCATCTGTAATGTTAGTATACACACAGAACATGAAATTACATGAGATCCTTCCAAACAGTTAACTGGAAGGTTATGGTAATACCCAAACCTCTATTCAAAGGCTCAGGCAGAACTGATCTCAGAGAGGGCTTGGATCTACATAGTAAAGTTTATTTCTACCACTAACTTGATGCAGTATTTATTTATACATTTAAAATACTCCAAGTCTCTAGTTTATTGATTTCTGTAGATTTTTTTTTTTTTTTGAGAGAGAGAAGTTTAGTTTTTTGCATGTTTAAAAAGTATATTATAATAATCTAAAATTTAGAGAAGTTAAGGTGATGCATTGATGCTTCTGGTCAAAAGCCATCAGCTCAGAGAAGTCAGCTCTCACAAGACAAAACTGAAGGTATGAAGCTGTGTGTCTATTCCTGGAGAGATTAAAATGTCGCACAGTGGTGTGGTGTTTGTTTTCTGGACAACAGCAGAATTGCTGGTTTGCTTGAGCATCACCACTTCAGACCTGGTGGACTGAATGATTCCAGATCTCAGTCTGAGCAGTGAAGGTCCACTGTCAAAGGGTTCAATTCATGATCATGGAAAATATTAGAGCTGAGTTCGGGTAGGTCTTGCCAGCTCCCTTCATTATTTATTGCCAGATACAATATTGGTCAAGGGCTTAGCTCAAGTATGATCTCTAAACTAAAGCCAGAAAATGGACTGAATTCACATTGCACTTATCTACCTTAGTAAATAAGTTATCTCCTCCTGGTGCTTGAGTCATCTCTTTTATAATGTTAAAAAAAACCAGGTTTCTGACAGTGTTTTCTCTAAAAGCAGCCTTACTGTAGCTAGTTGATTCTTCTCATGGGCACATTGTCAACCAGCAGCTACGTCCTGGTAGCAGGCTTTTCCTGTAGGCAGAGATGAGGAGGGGAATTATACCTTTTCGTTCCCATCCAACTAGGAACCTGCTTAATTTTATGTATAAAGAAAGCACCACTTCAGACTGGGAAGTCACTGAGGATGGTCAGGTTGCAAAAAGATATCAAGAGTATTCTCTGACTCCAGCTACGACTTTAGAGTTTTTTAAAAAAGAAGGTATTTTGCTACTGAAAGTAGGCATAGCACTGCTCTTTTAGTTTCTCTTCCACCTCTAAAGGGACCAAGATGATATTCCTGCTTCTCTTCTGCACGTGAGATTTAACAGGACATAGTCTAGCAGCCTTCCTTTGTCTTTCACATCATGACTCTGGCTGGCCCCAGGAATCCTGGGCCTTCACAGGGGTGTGGGATGGGACTGGGACAGGCTCTGGCATGTGCTTTATTCCAAGCAGTCACAGCACCAGTGCTCGAAGTGCTGGAATATACTGGCTAAAAGAGAGCTTCGGTATGTCTGTATTGCCACCACTTACGCTGGGAGAGGATACAGTTGTTAAGTCTTCGTGAAGGACGTGATTGTTGTCCACCACAACAGTCTATGGAGATGGTAAAATAACACTCTACAGAACAAAGAGATGGCATGGGACCATCCAAAACCACAGAAATGGGAACTTGAGTGTCAAGGGAATGAAGAGTCTGTGTGGATGTGAGAAGAGAAATTGCTAGAGGACAGATCTTAAACTTGACTTCACAGGTTTGCCAGATAAAATCCCACTGTACTTTAGGACTCCAGAGGCACTTGGATGCTCATGCTAGTGGGACCAACCCACAAGTGTTAGTTAGATTCTTTCTGGGAAGTGATGTTACAGCATCCTGAAAGCAGTGTGGTATCAGCAAAAAATCAGGGCTTTGTACTGCGGCCACAATTAATGTACTCTCTACTGCAATCAATTTACATTTAATGATGCATTTAGTGCTAACAGAAGTGGGAAGCTATGCAATATTATTACCATTGTTATAATTTGCTACATTTTAGGTGTCACGGAAAGATGGGGTCATAATGCGCACCATTCTGAGGGAAAAAAAATCCAGTTGATGTAGAAAACCATGAGAAAAGAAAAAGATAAGGTTACTGGGAATTATAAGTACTTTTTCTCTGTACTGATCAGGAGAGTGCTGAGTTAGGAAAAAGCAATTTAGAAAGTTCTTCTGTTAATTAGAAATGCCCTTCTTGCATCTGTACAGTACTATTCCCTCTGAGATTTCTGTGACACCAGGCAAGGCTTTTAGGAAGTCATTATGACATGCAAATAGACCATGCAAAATTAAATTGATTAATACATCATATGAATATTTTCAGCTGCTTAGTTTTGGCTGGCAGCAAGTTCTAAGGGACATCTAATCAGCAAAGAGAGAAAGTCTAAGTATGTGAGAAATCTGAATCACAGGGGAAGGTATAACACAAAACTTTTCTTCAAGTGAAGGACACATGACACACCAATTTCCAAAGGATGAGGATTTTGTTCACTATACTCCTCCCTGTAGCATGGGGCTAAACCAGCCCCAATTTGACTTATGATTCTCCTCTGGAGGGTTCAGACAGGAAGGTTTGGACATGAGGTTTAATTTTTTATTTCAAAGTATTAGTCTGTACAGTTCAGGATTGCTAGGACTTTGATTCAGTGGTCCTTGGTTGACAGGAAAAGCATTTCTATCATCCTGCATTTTCTTTGTGGAGACAGGCAATGCAGATGAGGGCAGCTAAAAATGAAATGTAGTCATCAAATAATTCAGACATGCAGAGCTGATTCACTTTTCTCTTCCTGCCCTGGAACACCAAAAGACATTAGCTTACTTTTTGGCAAGTGAAATGAAGGACTGAGACAGACTGAAAACATTAGATTGAGCAGGTGCAGGGAGAGTAGGTGGAAATATCATTCATCTGTTGAATACTGGGTCACACAGTTTGGATTTTACTTTTGTATTTTCCATAAAAACTCAGAGTTTGGAGGGGCAGAATGCTTTCAAGGGACATCAAATTTCAATCAATAAGGAACAAAACAAGCTAAAGTAAATAAAAACACAAGATTGTCCCAACTGTCTTACACAAATTAACCCCATCTGAACTATAATGCTGAGGTTGAAAAATTCCTGATAATGAGTTTTATTTTCCCTTTTGGACCTCTTTCAGACTTCAGGATTCTTGTATTACTGTTACAGAGTTTATCTGGAAAAACAAAAAGTGCTGAAACGCTAAAGGAAGGTAAGATAGCTAAGTCTTAATCCTGTGTTCCCAGCAAGAGGCTGAGGATGCAGAGAACCGTTGGTGCAGTTTTGTACAGTAGGAATGAGAGTCCGATGTGTTTACAGATGCCTCTGTTGTAACGCAGTCACGAGAGAGAGACTTTCACCTTAGGAAAGCAACAGTGAAATCAGGGTCATTTTATTTCTGCATCAATTCAATGCATGAGAAAGAAAGCAGAGTGTGGTGAGATGAAAACATGATGTGCAGAGTATCTCCTGGATTTCAGCAGGATGTGTTTGGGGAAGCTGAAATTTCTCCTGTGTAGGTCAAATTCTCTTTGCATTTATAATCTAACCAATCCATTTTCTGTGGAGTCTGGAGCACCCCAGTCTCTAGGACTTCTTTCCTGATTGCTGGCCTTTGCTGAAGGGACAAAGGAGCAGACAGAAGCCAGTCCATCAAGGCCTCTGTACTAAGGCCAAGCTCATTTCCTATGTAAAAAAATGTATATTCCATGATTTTGTGATTTTTTTTCTCAAGGAGACTGCAAGAAGAACGGTAGGAAAATCTGCAAGTAAGCAAAAGAGCTCTCTTTGGCTCTAATACACATTTTCCCCTGTTGTTTGCATTGAAGTTGCCTTGCTGCCTCTCTTCTCTGCCTTCAGCAGGCAGGCAAGAGTTTTCATTTCAAGCTGTCAAGAAGTTGTATGGAGAGATGGGCTATATTTATTCAGCCCCACTTCTGCATTACTCATGTTTACACACTTCTGGATGGTTTGAAGCACATAAATGGCACATTCACATCTATTTACAGGAGACTATCTAGAGACCTTGTCCTGCTCCTAACATCCACCTCCTGCTTATTTGTCCTCGAAAAGCGACACACTAGACCTTCAGACTGAAAGAGGCACATTTCCTAGAAATACTTGCCTAGTTATTACAAGACACAGATAAGCTTCCTGTGAGATGATCTCCACAATCTACTATCCAATATTGTATACTGAGCACCTCGGTAAGGTAGGGTGATGACCTATTTATAAATAGACATTTTTCTGTGAGAAATTGCTGGCATCAAGAAATCCAGATAACAGGTGGAGTGACAGACTTCCACTAAAGAAACATATGCTTCAGACACTCCCCACAAACTTAAGGAAATGAGGCAATTTCCCAAGGTGATCTCAACAGGACATATTTGCCCTAGTGATGTCTCAGTAGGAGAGGACGTAGGTGGGCTTGATTCTGACTGGGGAGGAAATGTGTACCCTCAGCAGCCATCCTGCTAACCCTTAACAAGTTGTCTCTGTGTTGTTGTGTCTTCTGGGGATATTGCCCTCTTTGTACCACTGCTCCCTTCTCTCTCATGTCCCAGCACGTTGCTGACGCTGGCTCTTGCCCAGGATACAGCCACATTTAGGTGCAGTGCAAGACTGGGATCTCTAGGCTTCTTCATCTCCTGCGGTAATTAAAGCTCCTTTGGTACTGAATAAAGATATCTTTTCACTTCTTCATTGTCTTTCCACACCCAGGGCAACTTTATTTTCCAGCCTCCCTTGGAGAAGTCCAATTCATTAAAAAAATAGAAGGAACATGTTGAAAATCAAGCTCTTTCATTCATTTTTTTCCCAATGCCATAATTCCTGTTCTATGTAATCCAGTGGCATAGAAGCTAATTCTTTGCTTCTCAGAAGTGTGGTGAAAATAATGAAAGTTTTGTTTTCGTTTTATTTCTATCCTTGAATGAGTTGTAAGCAAAACTTCAGAAGTATCCACCCTGTCACAAATATGATCTCTGAAAATTAACTATGTCTCTTCCCCCAGTTCATCAGTAGATGGTGGTAGAGAGTTCCTGCTCATGTGAGTTTCAGACCCCCAAGGGCTACACAAATATGACAGTAACAATAACTGATGGGTAATATTTTGCCATCTGCTGCACTCCTTAGCTTCAGCTGCTCTATTTGTGCAAATGAACTTATTGGAACTTATAGTTGCCTTCCTACATTAAAAGCTTTGTGAGATCACAGAATCATTGCTGGCGTCATCTCCTTTTTCCAGGTAGTCCTTATCTTCCAAAGTTCTCCAGACCTAATTTCTCTGACTGAATCCAGGGGGTACACCTGCCTGTAATTGTCTAGGTACTTCTTTTCATCAACTTGCCTTTGTTATTATTTACTCTGCACCTAAGTTATTTAACTATGAGGAATATGGGAGTATGATGTGTATGAACTATGTGGCAAAACACAACTATACTGCAAGTTGTACTACTCTATAATTAGAAAATAAAATGAGAACTATTTGTCTGTACAGGAAACCAATATAAAAACATACAAAGTATCCTACATGGCAGATCTTATCAGAGAAATAATTATCTTCTGAAATTACAAGCTCTGCACTTGAATTCTCAACAGCATCTTACAGCACAGATTGGTGTTTCATTATTACAATTTCATAGAACTGTAAAATCATTAATCCTAAAACCTTTATTTGGAATTAGAATACAGATTGTATTTTTTCATGGCAAAAAAAAATGCATTGCAATTTTGCTTCAGCAATGTGCTAATAACCGGACCAAATTAGCATTTTAAGCTTTACTTGTGCCAGATCACAGCATGCATCTACAGTCTATCCCTTAGCAACACAGTGTCGGAGACACATAAAATTGTGGGTGCCTTTAGCATTAGGAAGAATATTGAGAAAACATGGTAAAAATCTATGGGATAAACAATACTGTTGCTCCTAACACTAAATCTGTTTTCTACTTGTACCTCTAGTCTGAATTGTAAGCTAACATCTGTGACAAGGAGAACAGCAAATGCTAGTTTTATTTCCAATGTGGTGTCACTTATTTATTTATTTTTTCACCACTGCTTCCTGGTCATCAAAATGTCCTTTAAATTGCAGTGGGGAAGCACAGCTCCCTCAAATCATTCTAATCCAGTCTTGGGAGTGAAAGTCCAAGTAATTTTCTCTCAAAGAGAAATACAGTGAGTACTGATCTATACTGAAATACAAATTAATAGCTCGTAAATGTTATTCTCAATGATAACAAGCAAATTAATTTTAAATATTTAGAGGAAGTGAGGAATGTCACTGTGTACAGACGATCATTGCAGAAAGCTTGACTCCAGAGAGTAAAGCAAAGATGGTGTTTAACTGTAGAGAAAACAGGGCAGGAAGTAACAAGGAAGATCCAATAATACGGAGAGATTCAGGCATGCAATCAAACATCTGCCACAGTGAAAGACCTCAAGCTAGAGATTCTGGATACCAAGATTTGGAAGGCTCAGCCCACTTAGCGTGGATGGGCAGCAGACACTGTGGGACTTTTATAAAACAATGAATAGTAAAAAGGTCAGTCATACAACAAGTGGACTTTCAATTAAGCTAAAAGATAATGATTCAAAGCTTAGAAACGAAAACCTGAATAATGCATAATTAACCTGAAATGTATTGTCACAACATTTCACCAGTACCCAGCAGGTTAGAGGAATATAAAAGGAAGTCCTAGTATTAGTTAGGCAGTACAAATGTTAACTGGATGTCTGATATGGCAACATAATGTGCTTCTTCTTTAATTATATGTCCACAGATAATTTTTGCACAGTATCCTCACCTTAATCATGGAGAAGATGGACCAAGGCAAAGACAAAACTGTGCTTGTATAGGTAGTTCAAAACCTACCTGCTGCTTAATGTCTGAGGGTTTGGCTTTGCCACCACAAGGATTTTCTTTTAGTTTATAATTGATGTAGTGCAGCAATATTCACATTAAACATTTCACATTCAAAGATATTACACTCTGGGGGAGTATTACATTATTGACACCAACACCAGTGTTGATCAAATGGTAGCTCTTGTACTCAGTTTGCCCATAAAGACCCTTCCATTTTCTGCAGAAAATGACATAGGGTCTGGGCAGGTAGCAAGCTGAACATGAAGGAGTAACGTGCCTCTGCATCAAAGAAAGTAAACCAGGCCCTTGGCCACACCTGCAAGCCTGTAGCCAGCAGACCAAGGGAAGTGATCATCCCATTCTATTCAACATGTGTTAGGCCAGACTTGATCCTCTCAGTTCAAGAGAAACCTTGAAGAACTGGAGATATTCCAGTGGAGCGACAGCGAGATGATTATTGACCTTGACACATGAAGAAAGGCTGAAAATTGGTTTTGCTAAAAGAATTTGGTTTTACTAGGCCTAGAGAAGGAAAGGCTCAGGGGGATATAATTAGGGGTCTTCCAATACCCAGAAGGTAGTTGTAAAGAAGTGAAGGTGCTCTCTACACAGAGATGCATGGTTAAGGACAAGATGCAGTTGGCACAAATTTCTTCAGGTGAAATTTGGTCTGGATACAAGAAAGAAAATGCTTCACTGAGAGAGCGGTTGACATTGGAATATATTGTCCAGAGAACTGGGGTAAATATTCAAGACCTAATATGACAAGACCCTGTTAATCTAACCTAAGGCCCTGCTTAGAAGGTTCATCCATATAATCTCCATTTTAAAATGAGACTTCTCTATGATTCACTCTTTCCCACTGCCCTGTCCTAGAGGAGAGAGAGAGACTTCATGCACAGCTTCTCCCATGCTTCATACATAAAAGAAGAGCCACACTGTTTGAAAATACTTCTGGAAAGAGTTAGGAAGAAGAGAGACAAGAGGAACGTGTCATTTACTGCCTTCAGCTGCCCACCTGATATAATGGACAAGCCTAACCTAAGGGATTTGTCCTGTTCCTGTGGCCTAAATGTCCTAAAAATATTCCCTGTCTCCTGCTGTGACCTTCACTACAGCAGTGGCTGTCAAGTGGTTGCCCTAATAAGCACGGCCATGTCTCCAAGTGGAAAAATATGTTGATCTGTGTGAAATAAACGTCATTCCAAACCTGTATTTTCCAGCAGCAGCAGACTACACTGTCTCTTAGCATAATGTATTTGTTAGCATCGCCTTGATTTGAAAAGTGCAGCAGGCACTGCTAAGGAGAATTATGAGGGGTTAACAATGAAAAGTAAGCATTGTGTGCTGAGCTGATGACTCATACAGAGCCCTTCAAGAGATGCACATATTTAAACCAGATGGAAAATATCAGACAACACACACAAAAAATACACCGTTACTTCCCTAACCTTTGATGCTGTAAATAAAATTGGAAATTTAGTACTGATTGTATCTAACTTCAGAGGCAATGGTGTAAAATAATGCACTGCAACAGTTACAGTGTAGCTTTTGACTTATCTCCCTGACAACCATCAGAACCTTCAATGCCTTGACGACAAATAAGCACAAAGAGGACAGATACGCCAACTGCAGTACAATTGATTTATATGGAATGGGAAAGAACTCTGTATGTGCAGGTAGTCATATCCCCAAGCTGGCTGATACCCACTTCTCTAAAACTATTTCTATGCCTGATTTATAAGGCATCCAGTAGGTTTCTGATATGTCAGCACCTGCAATGCTGGCTTGGCTTTAAAAATATACCCATGTACCTGGTCCGTCCATTAAGTTCAGAGAAGAACTAGAGATTAACAGAATGTCTGTTCCTCATGCATTACACCATGAATTGAAAAATTACAAGAGAACAATATAAGAAGCATTCATTTGATGTGAAAGGTATATCATAAATATATTCCCACTTCAAATATGTCTCCAAAATGATAGTTCAAACTTGAGAATGACACTTTCTGGTAGAAAGGTCCCAATTAATCTTTAAGAAATGCCAATTGGCTAGATGTTAAATTAAATGTAATAAAATAATAATAAAAAATACCAGCTTTCAGAGCAAGAATTTGTATTGATCAGGATTGTACTATACTCACAGCTATTCAGTTCTGATACACAATACCAAATAAAGTACCTAAGGCCCAGTTACTAATACTGTAGTCAGAAATCAACCACAAAGGTGTAGGGCTAGAATAAATTTCCCAGTGTGCAGGTGGGACTGTAAGCAGCTATTTTGACTCACCCAGAGTCACAAAGGGAAACATTTGAAGAGCTAGGACTGCAGTTTAACAACTTCCATCTCCCAGGCCTACCCTTGGGCCATATGCAGAATTACTTTGGATTAAGTTTGTGGGCTCTTGTGAACACTTGATGTATGCAGTTTATCAGATTATAAAGTCACAGAGGTACATCTCTGAGTTTTCCCTGATTACAATCAGAAGAAACAAGATGTGCATCCCTGAATTAAAGAAACTATAAGAATATGGAATACATACTGCCTAGAGTGACTAGTAATGTATAAGTTTGCTCTCAGAGAAAGAAAGAAAGAAAGAAAGAGAGAAAGAAAGAAAGAGAGAAAGAAAGAAAGAAAGAGAGAAAGAAAGAGAAAGAAAGAGAGAGAGAAAGAGAGAAAGAGAGAAAGAGAGAAAGAGAGAAAGAGAGAAAGAAAGAAAGAAAGAAAGAAAGAAAGAAAGAAAGAAAGAAAGAAAATAAATAACAAAGGCTTTCCTCTTCCAAATCCCAGAGGCCCCAGACCATGAAATGTATACTAAAGTACACTTGACAATAATTTTCTTTTCCTAGATGCTTTAACTTCTTGTGATTTAGTGTGCAGATGTACCAGTGTAAATCTTATTTTCCTTTGTTAATTGTAGTAATTCTCTTTTGGGGATCTCCTGGCATATAATTCTTTATTAGTTTCTGGCCTTTAGCAACTTTTGACCCTACACATATTCTCTAGACTTGTCTATTTTGCTCCCTTCTTACTTAGTTCCAAACTACTTTAAATTTACTCAAAGCCCTTCCAAAGCTGGATCGGTACTTTCACATTCAGAGGAGAATCACACACAGTGGCTACTCCAATACCAGCAAATAAAATTGGATGAATACAAAGCAACCTTGAAACCAAATGGACCTCCGTGGTTCAGTTCTACAAAGCTATACTCTCCTTTCTTCCCCCTCCAGAAGGAAGGAGGGGCAGAAGTTCAATAGAAAGGGTTTGTATGAGGGACCATTATTTAGTCTTCCTCTCTTGCAGCTATCATAACTTTTCTTCTGCCATAAGCTTATTCACCTGTCACCATCCTGTGCTGCTACCTTTCCTAATTCGCTGGGTAGGCAATTTCACTATTGAACAGTGAAAATAATTAATTGTATGGCACTATGGCATTTTCATACTATGATGTTCACTACCTATGACCAAGGAAGCCCTTTCAGACATTGCAAACAACGGATGAACTTCAAGCACAGGAAAAACTGTACTGAGGCCAACCCATGAGACGAATGATCTCCTAGTGTGCCATGAAGTACACTCTGGGACTTCATTATTATAACCTAAATCCAGTCTGTATTTACTGACAGATATGCTGTCTCAGCTCCTTTACTCTCCATTATCCTCAATCAACACAACAGAGCTATGTGGGATTTGGGTATCACTTCTCTTTCATTTCAGATCCCTTTTTTCTTCTCCAGAGCCCATGTACATTAGTCTATGGTTTAGAATACAACAGGTATTCAACAAATATATGACTTTTTTTATGTGTGCAAATACTCATGCCACATTAAGTTAATCTAATAAGACTACAGAAGCATGAAAGCACCCAAAATGTCAACCAGGAAACATAAGGATTAAAGAAGATATTAGTGAAGTGCATGGGCAAACTTGCCCAATTGATCAAAACCAATACAAGACAGTTACAGAACACACAGAGGTGCCAGGAACTCATTGCTTAATGCTTGCCTCAAAGCTCTTACATGAGGGGTGATTCCTCTCAGCTTCTTTTTCTGTTGAATCATTCATTCACCCCCAAGCAAAACAGCATTATTTGGATTACTGCTCTGCTGGAGGTCCCAAATGAAGCTGGAGACCATTACATTAATTATGCATAATGAGAATCAGTTTCTGCACAGCCATGAATGGTTAACTGTGTAAATAGGACATGTGAAAGGTAACAACACTTTTATTAACAGAGAGCGGTAACAGGCACAAAGTCTTGATTTCCTGAGAAGTCTGTACTGTTCCTAACCTTTACCACATATGCAAAGTCATTCTCTGAAACCCAGTCATACATCATAACCACTACTTTAATCACCCATCTTCTCAGAGCAGGGTGGTGGACATTTGATCTCACTTTGTATAGGAGTAAATCCATCCAGGTGCTAACTACATTTGGGCTCAGTTTGACTCATGGGTGTATGCACTTGAACAAAACCATAACGATGTTAATCTCACTTCAGGACCAATGACCTAGATTTTCCAGGGTTGGCTGTTGATTTTCTCTGTCCTCTAAAGCCTCATTTCAGAACAAAAGAAAAAGAAAGAAAAATACTATCTCATCACCTTAAGATGTTTCAAATTTTTTAAACTGAACATGCAAAACCAGTAACTCAGCATTAGGCAGCATCACTATTCACTTTGAAAAAAGGCAGTCCTGTGGCTCAGCAGCTGCTGCTCAGCAGAGTCTGTTAATGAGGCTGGTCAGCATCTCTCAAGACTCCTTTTTGTTTTACATAATCAGTCCCTAATGGAACCTCTGACATTTTAGATTAAAGTGGAAACTTCAAAGAGCATAAGTGTATGCAAGGTCAAAGGCTTAATCCTAAATGTCCCAATAGGCTCAATTCAGCAGTACCCTCAGTGTTAGAGCTTGGTCCTAACAGGACCCATTTACAGTCACCAGTGTGTGCATAGGTCTGGACTTCCAGTAAATCACATGTTTTACCACTTTACCAGATCTGCTGAGTTCCTGATATGTGTTGGGATTAGACCAGGGCATGGACCGTCCCCTCATGTGTGATTAATGGAGGCATGGCCCTGGTGGGAACCGCAGGCAATACAGCAAGCTGGGGTGCATGGGGAGAGGTGCCGTTGTGAGCAGGGGGAATAAATCATTCCTAATACTCAACATGATGAAAGAAATGGGCAAATTTACCAAAAAAAAGGAAGGGTTTGACAAGCTGTGAAAGCAAACAAAATCCCACTTAACTTGTACTTAATTTCTTTTGTAGTTAGAATCCATAGCTGGGGAAAGAATTCCTAAAAACTGGGTTATTTCAGTAAGGACAGAAGCAGAATCTGTTCATGTCTGCAGTTGACTGGGTGGTTCTGCTTTTCTTTGCACCACAAAATGACTATGTAAATCCACTTTTGCACTGAAAGCTGAGATGACGTTCACCTGCTACACACTTGCTTGCCAAAGTGCAGGCAACCTCCTGATAAGTAATCTTTCCTAGGTAGCAGAATTTTTATGGTTCTTTAATGCTTCATCAGGTGTTAATCATAACATTTTACTGTCTGAATAACAAGCTTATCTCCCTCAAGACAGTTTTGGTTCACATCCAAAATTCTGCTCCCAGAGTAGACAATATACTTTGATAACAGTGACCACATTTCACCCTGTGTCTGATGAATTTCCAGACTCATGGGCTGAATAAGAAATACATTTGGTAGTTGCTGCCTTTGATATTACTGAAGCGCCTACATTTTATTTCCCAGGATACTGCTGTTGGAGAAATCAGTAACTCCAGAGAGGAATAAACTGTTTCCTCCCCCTTGTTCTTGTGTAAAAATGTAGCTTGATTAAGGTTAAAGGATAGCAGTGGGTTGCATGGGGAGTGAAAACAATACCTTGCTCATGTGATCCAGAACTGGACCAATGCAAAAAGCTTTATATTCACAGTAGCATGGGCAAAATTTTATTTTCTCTGTTTCATAAGAAAGGGAACAAAGTATATTCTCTCCCTCTGCATGATGGACTCTGAACTGATTCAAGTCCAGACTCTTAAGTCACTATTTTCAACAAGTCTCAGAATCTAAGGCTTCATTTACATAGCAGTTTTCTCAACAACTGTCTTCTAAGTACTTACTCCTTCTGAAAATGGGACTTAGGCTGCTAAAACACAGTGTTAATTCTAAAAATTTTGCTCATTCCCCTATATGCTTTTACAGCATTCAGCTGGTGAAGCAGCACTCCCTGAAATTTTCCAGTCCCAGGTTTTGATTTGTCACTGGAAGAGCTGTTTTGCACTGTAGAAGGTCATAAATAATTATTCTGTGAAAAAGTCTTTAAGGCAGCTCTTCCTGTCTATGTTTTCACCTGTAAAAACCATATAATCTTGTAATAGCATGCTTTAGTCAATTCTTTTCAGACAAAAAACAACCATCTCTTTTGTCCCTACAAGTTGTAAGACTTTGTAGCTCAGAAAAATAGTCTTCAGCAGCCTTGACACTGTAGAGGTACAAGACACTTCTCTCAGGTCCTGTAGCTGACACACTGGACACAACAGATTTCAATGCAGCATGTCCAGGAGTTGCTGTCCTGGGCCAGGTGGCATGCTGTGATCATGCTGTGGTTCTACTGAACCTACACGGAGATTTATGGAAACTGCCCAGAGAAGAAAAAGTTGTGCAGTTTAATCCCAGTTTAATGTAATTCACATCAATTCTTCAGCAACATTAGATTCTGGCTGCTATGTCCATAGGATTTTTAGATGGAAGTGGAGTGCTAAGCTCACTACAGTCCTTCTGGTATTTTTCAAGTGACTTGCCCAGTATCTGATCTCATCAAAGGCTTTTGTACGAGGCATACCTTGAAACTGAGTTTGCATCCAGGGCCTCCAGACAGAGGGTCCTGTGTGCTTTCAGAGCTTGAAGATGTCGCTGTTGAGATGGACACAACATACATCGAATTGCAAGCAAAATTAAAAAGCCGTCTTTATTGTTTTAACAAGTCTTTTTATATCTTTCCCAAGAGTATGTGTCCATATACGATTGGGTCAAACAAAGACCAACAATTCATGATTGGATGACTTTTTTCTCTGCTGTAACCTCGATAAGCTTTCTCTACTTGCAGTCTGGCAGTTCCTTAATCTTGTTTACTCAGCTCTTCTCAGGACTTGCTGGCCTCTTCAGGGGTACATGGTTATCTGCTCAAGGTCGATATCAAACTTGCATTCCGATCCCTCGGACCAGCCGAGGTTTCCCACATGAAGAGTATCTGGTCCTGTCATGCAGGCAGACGTATGAAGGTGAGACAGGCTACAGAAGACCAAATAGTCTGTTTATATTCAAATTCTACTTTTCCTTGTCTGAGTGAATTATTTTTTCTTTTTGCTTATACTGTTCCAACAGCAACTGCAGCCCAGCAACTCCTATAGTTTTGTTTTTCTTTAAGCCATGGTCATGTATTAAGAAACGTGTTTTCATGGATGACTCCCCTGTTGTTATGCAGATCACTTTTCCATCTGTATGCAATCTCAAACCATTGTAGTGGCAGCAAAGGCATGAGAACAGCTGCCTTTCAAGAGCCACAAAGTCCTATCATTATTCTGCATTTAGTCTTGGCTAAAGAAGTTACCTGACTGTGTTACAGGCTAAATCCAAGGATAGAGCTTTACACCATCCATGGCAAATAAAAAGTACTGCTTTTTTGTTATCAGTCTTGTCTGACCTGGCTGCTATCTCTTCAGCTGCTGTTACTTCCTATTTTTTATGCCCTGTGTCACTGCTTGTTTTACCTGTGCAATTATGGTAATGCAATCATGTGGTTCAGTCTTCTAAGAAGACAGCGACTTTATACCACCAGCCTTGAGTC
The DNA here is from genome assembly GCA_024605025.1 of Megaceryle maxima. Taxonomy (NCBI): domain Eukaryota; kingdom Metazoa; phylum Chordata; class Aves; order Coraciiformes; family Cerylidae; genus Megaceryle; species Megaceryle maxima. The sequence continues at coordinate 214,392 of JANHGN010027356.1, forward strand.
AACTTGTGTCCAAGCATTCAGCAAAGATGGCTGTCTTGCCTGGAAGACATTGATGAAAGGTACAGATACTCATGACGTATCAGTGAACTCATCATAAAGGATATCTTGGTATTCCTAGGTGTAATGGTACTGTTTCACTTTGCAGTATAATTTCTAACAATTTATAAATGCTCAATAGTATTGTCCTTCATTAACTTGTCTAGTGTTTCCATGAGTCCATGGAAACCTTGTCATCTGCTACAGCCTACAGAAGGAGGTCCACAGATGGACTACATGCTGTGTGAATTAAAAATACTTTGTCCCCTCTCAGTCTCCTTCCCTTCAGTTTAAATTGATGTCCATAGTTCTTTTACTGAAAGAGGTTGTAAATTATCTATCCTACCAAACGTTTCCGTGCAACCATTTTACAGACCTTAGAGGTACAGCCCCTTCTTTTCCCTCACCCTGAACTTATCCTAAGTTGTCTCTTGTCCGGACTGAAGATTGTCAGCTTAGTCAGTCCCAGTACAGAAGCAGTTTCTCACATCAATTGCACCCAAGATGCTTCTATGTATCTTTTCCTTCTATAACCCCTGCAAGATGGGAACATCATGGATAAAAAAAAAAAAAAAAAATATATATATATATACACCAGAAAGTATATAGCATTTAAA
>JANHGN010027356.1:215144-239708 GCA_024605025.1 Megaceryle maxima
TCTTATATTTTCCTTTTCCTTATATAACCCTGGCAAAATGGGAAAATCATGGATAAAAAAAAAAAAAAAAAATATATATATATATACACCAGAATGTATATAGCATTTCAAGTATACTTGGGCAAAATATGGATTTACACAGTAGCATAGCAATATTCTTTCATTCTCTGTAGCTTTTCTAGTAATTGCTAACATTTCACTTGCTTTCTTGACAGCTGAAGTGCATCAAGCTGATGCTTTCACTGTCCTGTCACAATCCCAAGTTCTCACACCTGAATGGAAATGGCCATCTTGGAGTCTGTCATGTTACACACGCAAGTTGGATTGATTTCTATCTCACGTGTCACTGTATATTTACTTCCAATGAGTTTTGCCTGCCAGTCACCAAGTTCTGTGAGAGGTACCCAGGGCACATAGCACAGGACTTTTCCTTTACTACCCCAAGTATTACCAGCAAATTTGGGTAGAAGAGAGTGCATGAAACAGACAAAAATATAAGGAGAAGAATGGTTCAGAGAAGCCTCCCCAGCCTTTCCTTTTGAACTAGAAGATCCCAGCACCCCTCTTCTGATGACCTTGGAGATGTCTGTCCTGTATTATATTGCAAGAGGAAAAGAGTAATTACAATTACCTAAAAATCTCAGAAATTAGAAAACTGACTCCAGCGAGAACAGATCTTAAGGTAAGCATGTCATTTGGCCCATGCATGTATTCAGGGATGGGGGAGGGAGAAAAGGACACCATAGAGCTCAGTCTTTTCCACCTGCTGCAAGAGACTGACCAAGTGTGGTTTTCTAGTACTATCCAAGAAGAGCCACTAAACATACACATATTTAACTCTCCTCAGAGAAAGACCTATTCATGGTATTTTCAGATCCAGAAAAGATTTTTGCATGTAGTCTAGAGCAAGTTTAGTTGCTGAGGCCTCCTTCCCTCAAATACAGAGATGCACAAACCACAGTTTTTCCCTACAGCATTGTCCTAATGCATTTACATCCCTACATGCCTGCAAGGTGAGGAAGTGCTGTCACTTCCAATCTACAGATGGGAGATGAGACAGGAGAGGTTCAGAGCCATGATCAGCTTTCAGGCCAGAGATAGAAGAAGTGTTCACATCATTTTGTCTAAAATCTTCAACTACTGAACCAGCATTAGGCCATTTTCCCTCTCTGGTGATGACTTCCCGCCACTAACTTGGTTACTCTGAAATAAATCAGTGTTCAGAGTCAGTGACTCTGTATCTTTCTCTGATGCTTAATGAACAGGCCGAAATTGACGTTCAGACACTGTCTGCTTTAAAGAACACTGAGTCCAACCAAGGTGAAAGAGAAGCTTAAAGCTTCTGAACCAGTCCCACATCAACCTTGTTCTTCAGTTCTCTCACTCAACCTTTCACTCAGTTTCCTGGAAAACCTTTATAGTCTTGTTACTCTGGTAAAACCCAATTGTTGCTGCTAAATATAACTATAGGAATAATATCACATATGCTGTATGCCTAAGGACCAGATGAAATACTGATCAACAACAACAAAAATTACAATGAGATTACTTAGCTACCTAAACTCTGCTTAGGAAAAACGTTATTTCCCAGCAATGCTCTGCATGGACACATGCAAATAACTGCTCCACCAGAAATGCATTTTGAAAGCTGCTAAGTCAAGCACTCAAAAGCTAAGAAAGTACAGTTCAGGTTGTCTTACCCAGGCTTCTTAGCATAAATACAGTCTGTAATTATAGAATAGAATCATAGAATTGTTTCATTTGGAAAAGACCTCCAAGGTCATTGACTCCAACTATTAACACTGCCAAGCCCACCACTAAACCATGTCCCTAAGTACCTTATCTACATGTCTTTTAAATACCTCCACAAATGATGACTCTACCACCTCCCTGGGCAGCCTGTTCCACTGCTTTACAATCCTTTTGGTGAAGAAGTTTTTCCTAATGTCCAACCTAAACCTCACCTGGCACAACTTGAGGCCATTTCCTTTCTTCTTACCACTTGTTATCTGGGAGAAGAGACTGACCCCCACCTTACTACATCCTCCTTTCAGGTAGTTGGACAGAGTGATAAGGTCTCCCCTCTGCCTCCTTTACTCCAAGCTAAGCAACACAGTTCCCTCAGCCACTCCTTGTAAGACTGGTGCTCTAGACCCTTCACCAGCTTCACTGCCCTTCTTTGGACATGATCCAGTACCTCAATGTCCTTCTTGCACTGGGGGCCCAAAACTGAACTCCGCATTTCAGGTGCAGCCTCAGCAAGTACAAGGGCACAATCACTTCCCTAGTCCTGCTGGCCATAGTAGTTCTCATACAGACCAGGTTGCTGTTCTTGGATGGCCTTCTTGGCCACCTAGGCACTCTTCTGGCTGATGGCTGATGACCAGCAACCCCAGGTCCTTTTTTGCCATAGCTTTCTAGCCACTTGTTCCCAGGCCTGTAGTATTGCATGTGGTGGTTGTGACCCAAATACAGCATATGGCACTTGGTCTTACTGAACCTCATACCACTGGTCTCAGCCCATAAATCCAGCCTGGTAAGGTTCCTCTCAAGAGCCTTCCTACCCTCAAGCAGATCTACGCTCACACACAGCTTCGTATCATCAGCAAACCTACTGAGAGTGTCCTTGATCCCCTCACCCAGATCATTAATAAAGATACTAAACACAACTGCCCCCAGTACTGAGCCCTGGGGACCACCACTTGTGACTGGCCACCAAAGGGACTTAACTCCATTTGCTACCACTCTTTGGGCCTCTTCTCCATGTTCTTCTTCCACAGAGACTGCAGACTGGAAGACCTCACTAGCTGGGTGAACCATCATCCCCATCATTGCTCGGCTCTACTTGCACTGCCTGGCATCTGTTCTGCAGACTCCTGGGAGGGCGGGGCGGTTGCAGAGGACACATCTGCTGCGTCGGGCAGAAACTTGCTGCCATTGCCCCCTGGCCCTTGGGCCGCTGTGTTCAGACAGGCAGAGGGAGGAGGGTGAGCCCCCAGGTCACGAGTCTCGTCTTCCCATCGGGCCTGTCCCAGGGAAGGCAGAACACGATCCCAGTGGCCTCTCTCTCCCTCTCACGCTCCGTGACGCTCCTCGCCCTACTCACCTCCTCCCGGAGCTCTGGCGCTAAGCAGAGGGGCTCTTCTCCCGGGCCATCTCCACAGGTGTGCTCACCGCGGCCGCCCTGTGCCGGGGCGAGAGCCGGGCACGGCCTGCGCTGGAGCTCGGCCCGGGCAGCCGCCTCAGCCGCGGCGGGTGCGGAGCGAGCCGGAGCTGGGCGAGCCGGACCGCGGCGCCTCCTGCGGCGGCCTTCGCGAGCCCCGCTGCGCGACGCCGGGGCTGACGCAGAGCGGCTCGCGGTGCCGCTCGGGCCGCTTTCTCCAGGCGCGTGGTGGTTGCCGTTGCCCTGGAAACGCCCCGGCCCGGCCAGCGGCTCCCTACAGTCAGCTGAGGTTAGCCCGCGTGTAAGTCTCATGCCATACGCGACATAACAAGTACGACGTGAGATAGAATGTGACGTACATGTACTTTACGCAGAAGTATTTTGTGGTTGCAAGACAACTGTCTTGGAGTCTCTGCAGTGAGGAACTTGACGTGGTTGTGAAAGTGTACAGTCTGAAACAGACAGAATATTGTTGGCCGCACAAACAGAAATGGAGAGTTCCCACCTTTGATGTTGGATGTGCACTTGACAGAACGTCTGTCTTCCAGTATCTTTTTGGGAGTGGGACCAGGGACTTGCTGTAAAAATCCTTCCTTTCCCCCATCATGACACAAACCATAACAAGATGATTAAGCTTATTATAGGAACCTATATATAATAAACATGACAACTTTCTTAGCACCAGGATTGATGCATTTTTTACACAGCTTCTTCAAAGGAGTGTCCTAGGGCTGAATTAAGGCTGTTGAGATAAATAAACCATAGAATTCTGTTTCTAAACTGTGTTTATTTTAGGTTTAATTATGACTCTGCATTGCCTTAATTTTCAATACTTGTTTATTAGGTAACTGCAATTCCCCCAGAATATCTGCAGTTATTAAAGTAGAGTCTCAAAATGTAATTCTAATTTAATGTAATTGTTAATGTAGGGGCTTATTTTGTTTTTAATATTTAAACATTTATACATAAGCAATATAAAAAGGCACTTTAGAAAAAGAAACCTCAAGACAAATTTGCTTTTAGGTGCCACAAACATAAAGAAACTTTGCCTTATAGATTACCCAAGGATTGAAAGGTATGAAATAGGCTGCCATTGCATCTTTGTGAGTTTCAGCTTAACTTTGAAGGCTTTGGATATGCAGATATGCTTAGGCTGAGTCACTGTATACTGGAAAAGCTGATGCAGAACTGTTTTCCTCTTAAAACCAGTTCCTATCACTTTTACCTCACTTTTCCCTGACTCCTACTCAATAAGGAACTTGTCAAAACACCAGGTACCAGGTACTCTTTTTAATGTCCCATGCTTCACACTGACTTTTCCCCCTCTTACCAGACTCTACTTTCCTCCATGTTTCCTTTCTCTTTTCACCATCTCTGGAGATTCTCCTTTCTTGGCTCCTTTCCTGAACAGACTTGTGACTTGGTGAGAAATGTGTTTGCTTTTCTAATGGGATTAATGGCCAGTTTTGGATCTTTTTTGTATGCATTTGAACATTTATTCCTTAGAAGTGGCTGACAATTTACTTTCTCTTGTATGATACCCTCACAGAAAGTGATGTTTTTTTCAAAATTCCAGTCCCTTCTACTCTCACAGGGAGTCAGACCACCTCTGCCCTTAGCAGAGATGTCCTTCAACAAAAATGCTGCTGGCTTTCCTCTGCAGAGGATACATTATATGGTTGAATAAATTGTTACCATCATTGTGTCCTTTTTTATTATACACATTCAGAAACATAAGCAATTTCCCCAAGAAGCTGAGTTCTCATTTTCTAAAAGATTATGTTTCAAAGTTAGATGTCATAGTTGTCTCTTACGCCAATAACTATTTCTTTAAGAAAATTAGTTTTATGTATATATATGAATATATATCTCCAGATATTTAAAAAAATTATATAAATAATACATTGAAGTTTTTCTGCTGGTTGCCAACTGCATGGGCATTCCTTCTCTTCTTTTACTATGTCCTTGTGGTTGTCTATGTAAAAATGACTTCATTTCTCCAGTCTCAAGCAGGTTTTGGTTGGGGTTTTTATGTAGGTTTTGGTTTTGTTTCATTTGGTTTTGTTTGTTCATTTGTTTGGTGGTTTTTTGTTCATTTGTGGGGGTTTTTTGTTTTGTTTGGTTTTGGTTGGTTGGTTGGTTTGTGTGTGGGTTTTTTTCCGTGTTTGTTGTTGTTGCTGTTGCTTTGGTTTGATTCTTGTTTGTTTGTTTGTTTGTGGTTTTGGGGTGGGAGGTTCTGTTTAGGAAAGGGAGCTGTGGAAATACATTTCTGTACTCTTTGAGATCTTTATGTGAAGTGTTGTGAAAGCTTTGAACTTTTCTGGGACAACTGACCCATTTAAGAATGCTATTACAGCTTGTTAAAGGAATGTGGGATCTTTCTGTTTTTGCAGGAATTTCCACTTTATCTGGTACAGCTTGAATGAGTTTATTTCCTTCTGGGCAGACAGAAAGCAATGTCCAGGTTTTCACAGACTTTTCACCTAATAGGACTATGATGAGATAGACAAGATCTTGTTTTTCAAGATCTTTAACAGGCAATCCACCATAGACTAAACATTCCTTCTCTCTCTCACACACACTGCTTTGTTCAGGTTTCAAGTGAAATTCCATTTTACTGAACTATATTACTGAATCCAGCAGGGATAGGCAAGAATTTTTTCTTTGGCTATGTCTCATCCACAAGTCTCTAGAGGTATAGACATTTATGGAAGCAAAGCATGTCCTTAGATTACTGCATTTTAATATGTGGATCCTGACGTGTTCAACCCTGTTGCAAATCAAATGTTTTCCTTCCACATGGGCAATTAGTTTTAGCCCGACTTCCTGGGGAATCCACACAAAATTTTATTGTAACTCCTCTCAAGGAGATCTGGAACTTGAGCAAAAGTCATGTTTTTCCCTTGTCAGTGACATTACAATACAAGGAAAAACATGACTCACTGCACAGACTGTAGGAGCCCATGCACATTGAGAGCCTGTGTGGTAACATCTCAACATCTTCTCCATGACCCAGCATAAAATTTGGGTTAACTGTTTTCCAGTGAAGACATAAAGGTTGTCTTGCTTCTTATTTGTCCCCTGGTAAACTAAGGTGAGATTTCTGTCCTCTGATTTTGTCTGTCTAAAAGCAGATTTTGCAATCTAGGTTGTTCTAATCTTGTCCAGACTCACTTTGGAGACAATGGGAAAGAGTAGCAGTTGAAAGCACAGTTCACTGCACCTTAAGGTTAATGTCAGACGAGAGGATAATTGACTCTCATCTTTGGCATTAATTATGGAGGGAACCTAGACAACCCACATGAGGCTTTGTGTGTCCTTCCATGAATCTTTATGATACTAGTAATACAACAACGCTTGTGGGGCACTGCAAAAAATAATGATGCTGGAAGGAGAATTTTCAAAACTACCCATTTAATGTAGGATGATATATTTAAACTGAGCCTTTGAAATTCCTGTCCTCCTCCTTTCCCCAGAAGAATTTGGTCTAAAACTCTGATTTTTGAAATGCAGAGCATATTTAGCTTTACCTACCAGATTCCTGAGTCACTCTGGACGAGTGACACAGAGCAAAACTGACCGTTCCCTTTCTCTCCTGTTGTTCAGAGAAATCAGTAAGATTAGTCAGATGCATGAAATAAAGCACTTGAATAAGAGTTCTGCAAGACTGGGTATAGCAAAGAAATAAAATTAAGATTCAGGTCCCAAGGAGACAAGCACAAGGCATTAAGTCAGGAGAAATAGCTATTGAGTTTTGCTCTGCCCTTTGGATGTTTGAGGTACCATACATAGGGCAATCTACCTGAGAGCTCTGGATGCATGCTGATCACTCATAGCTGCTGTGTCACACCTGTGAGCAGCATGAAGCTGTCTCAGAAATCTGAGACATTTTTTTCAGAGCCATTAAGTACTAAAGCAACTATATATGCCCTCTGTGTCATAGTTTTGAGTCCTTTGAAGGGTTATGAAAGTACTATGCTGACATAAGGGTTGGGTAGAAATGGTGGATCAGATGGCTGTGCTGGGAATAAAAGAGAAAAGTGTCTCTCTGGGAAGATCTGGAAAGTTAGGCAAGAAGTCTTCTGGGAACAAACTGGAGGGACAGCCAGCACCGGAGGGGTATTTGTTCCTCCATTTCTGTTCCTTTCCACTCCTTACCAATTGAGGTTTGTGCTGGATAAAGACAGATGCAAAACTTGGGAAATGAGAAGTTGGATCTCAGGGCTGTGTCCATGTAAGGCTGAGCTATCTTCCAGCAGTAAACACGCTCCATGGATGATTAGTTCACAGATGAACTAATAAGATCTTTTTCTTCTTAATCTCTTCTCATTGTTCAGTTTGTTAAATCTCAATGGTGCCTGCTCCTCCTGTTTTACTCAAGACCATGAGAGACACTGTATCAAATGAATAAAGAAAGAAGATCCATTTTCCCCACCATCCTGATTCCAGCATCTGCTAACAGGAGGTATCTATACAGAATATAAAGAAAGCTCATAGGAGCACTGCAAAAATAAAGTGACTCTCCCAGAATACTCTCCCAGCTTCTACTCATCCTGGTGAGAATTAACACAGTTTGGTAACAGCTCTAACAGATGAGACATAGTGTATTGGACTGAATTTTGACACAAGCACGTTAAAAATAACTAAGTAGAGTATCTTCATATTCAGGTTTAAAATGTAATTAATTTCAAATGTTGCGTTCAGAGGTTTTTTTCATTTCACTTGTATTTCATTTTGTCATTTTGATATATCAGATGCATTGGTCATTATTGATTCAGAAACTGACAGTCCATTAAATTCTAAGTAGTAATGATTTAATACTAGAGGAATCTTATATTCTTATTGCTTAAAATATATATATTATCATGTAATACCTCTAACTGATTTAAAAATAATATAGAGCTTGCTAAAAATGAAAATAAAGCTGAAATTCAAACTAAATACATTGACTGAAAGAGTTTCTAAATTAATTTTAAAGGAAGTGTAACAAATTGTTTCCATGAAAGAAAAAAAATGTTAAACAGTTGGCTGTTTACTGCAGAGAAGAGGCAAAGCCTTTGTCCTCACATTAAAATAAAATGGTGACATTAAACAAACACTGCAAACTGAAAGAGTGCTTTGATTTTTTCCAGAAAATAATTTGAAATTAAATGTTCTGAGCTTGCTTTGACCTGAACAGGGCTGAAATCAGAGCTTTTTCTCTGTCTTTTTTTATGCAAATTGAAAAAGTCCTGAGCAACAATACTGAGAACACTGAAGCAATTGGACATAACTGATATCAAAGTATCAAATTTTGAAACATGTTAATTAAATTAGAAAATAATTTTGAATGAGCTCATGAAAGAATCTCAACTTTCTGAAAATTGTATAATATTTTTGTAAATTAATTTCTCTCATCGATAAAACTTTTTTTTTTTTTTTCCAAGCAGCTTTTAAAAGACCGTTTTACAGGCAAGTATTTTGCCTTCTTGAACTCATTGTCTTCAGATGCCCAATACAAGAAAACAGATCATTAAGATTCATATTTTTTTCTTGGTACTTCTGTCTGGCATTTAACATGTCATTGAACACTTAACTTGATGGTTCACTTTGAAGTGTTTTGCTGCTTTTATGGATGCTATTGCTTATGAATACTTAGTATTTTTGGACACAAAAACCCTGTACTTCAGAATGTGACTTTGAGCATGCCTATGGAAGTATTGTTACAGCAACTGCTACAGATAATTGGAACCAGAATGTCTTGGTCCTGTGAGTGATGCATATTTTATGGTTTTTCTACTGTGTTGTTAAAGGCTTAGGGTTTATGAATTTGCTTGCTTTTTATCCAGCAGTAGAATTCAAATTGCAATATCCATGGGTTTTGGAGGGACAGGAGTGAATGTAGGTACAAATACTTCAACAATAAAATTGGTAGAGGAAAATGAGGTCAAGACTGGAGACATACAGGAAAAAACCAACAGTTTGGAGATATTGTGTTTGTTCAATATCAGTCTCCAGATGAGGATAATATGGTTCAAGAAGACAAATATAGTAGACTGTGTTTATATAAGGAGAATGAAAAGAGAAAATCACAGACTAATACTTCAGCAGTGTTCTTACAATACAGCAAATGAATCTGTGGCAAGTAATATACTCATTTCAGAGGGCAGGTTTGTTTGTCTGCTATATTACGGTTTTGTAATTGTGTCTGAATTTAGCTGCTCCTCAGCCATTGGAAACAGATCATTCTGCTCTGCAATTACAAATATTGATTTACAATGACATTTGCCTTTTGTAAAGTGTTTCAGTAACATCTGCAATAAAAGATGATGCAGAAGCATTAATCTCTCCATCTCTCTGATTTAAAAAATAAGTGGTTTTCCCCATAATGACATGAAGGAACATAATTGTGATGAGTAGTTCAAAGAAAGGATTATATTTCTAAAATTCCTATGCAGTGGCTGTAGGCATACAGCTAAAGATTATGGGACACTGGAATCACAATAGCAACCTATTTGACATGTTAAGAAGACAGAAATAATGACACACAAACCACACATCCCACTTTTTGGTTCAAAATGTATACAGTATATATATCTCTATACATATATACCCCAAAGTATAATTGAAGTAAGACTAGTGGATGCTACAAATGGGAATGGTTTCAATACACTACAGAAATTGGATGAGATTCATTAACAAGTTTATCAGTGCTAATGGCCTGAATTCAAGTCTGCAGTCAAAACTGAAACCAGCTGTATTTCACATTCTTTCCTCTTTCATTATGAATGTTTCATTTATTTCCCTCTATTTTTCCTATACAAAATACTTCACTAAATGGCTTCAAAACAGCATCCAAAAATAAAAGATCTGACTTCCAAAATGTTTTTGAAAGAGTCATTAAGTAGCAACCAAAAACTGGTAAACCCAGAAAATAATGGATTTTGAGACCTCATCCCCTTGTAATTCATTATTCAATGTCTCTTCTTCAATTGACATGCTCTGTTGAATGTATTTTCAAAACCCAGAAGAGTCTTGCTATGATACAATAAATAATAATAAATTAAAAGAATAGTGCAGGATAAAAATCTGCTATGCAAAATTACCTTGTAATAACCAGGATTCTTCCTACGCCGTTGCTTTAACTGACTTCAGGATTTAGACATGATAAAGTATTATATATAAAAGTGATAGATATTAACTACTTAGATCCTAGTGAGCTTTTAAAAAAGGAAGCATATTAATCATACCACAGAAAATCCTCTTCTTTATTTGGGGTGCCTCAAGTATCTGAGATAACCACATTGGGCTGCTAGATAATATACAGGACTATGTGTGATGTGTGCTTTTTCTGGACAGAGCTCAGCAAGAATTCCCTGAGTATATAATAAGCTCTTAGTTGCCAATACATAGGATGTGATTCAGCTCGTCACTTACAGGCATCTGAATCTATCCTCATCTCGATGGACTAACTCTCCATTGACCGTGCTGTTAGGGAAGCTGAGATGCTCAGGTAAAAATTTACATGTAGATTTCTTAATTCCAAGGTGACTTTTATGTATGGCCATATGAATGCCATCTTGAATTATTAACTTTTATACTATAGCTCAAGTCTACTAGGTGGGCTGCATGTGGGCTTAACACCACCCATACATTGTCCTTATGAAATGCTATGAAACTAAATACATGTAATCTTGTGAGCTTTAATGGTAATGGAGCCTTTAAAGTTAAATATATGTTGACTGCTATTTTAGAAAACACAATAACAGTACAAAGTGCCACTTTTCTTTCCGCACAGCAAAGCTCTTTGTAACCAGAGGACTGTGTAGCTCTGTTATTTAGAAGCCAAAATCTTGTCTGCCCAATGTCTGAACATTCCCGTTCCTATATGGTTTTAGCTAGACTTGCATATCAAGTAGGAAAACTCTCATATGTCTGTAATTTTTACAAGCTTATTTGCCTCATTTTCTTTTTTTTCATTCCTCTGTGTTACGCACTGCGAGAGCTTTCAGGCTCTGTGTGATGGAAATTATGTCCTCTCTTCTATGCTTTTTCCAAGCCCAGCATGAAGCAAGGTCTCCATTAGAAATGTGTATTACCATTGTATTAAAAATATCTGCAATTAAAGTAATATTGTGATGGACACAAATAGATATTTATCTGCTTCTGAAATTAAGGATAGAAACACCTTTAAGAGTAATAACCACAGATGAGTGAGAGATTCTGTGGCTTCAAATATATAAGCGTACATTTGCACTCAAGTTGGTACATCCCAAACTCTGATAGCATAAGATCAATGACTGGCAGCTGTCCTACCAAAAAGAGCCACCCAGCTGGGCTGAAAAGTTGTTTGAAACTGGTCTAGTTTGAGACTGCCAGCTCTCTGCTTTTTCTGTGGCTGCTGTGATCAAATTCGCCAAGACTTCCATTGCATTTATAACATTGATAAATGGGACAGATGGATGCCAAAGTAATCTCCGTCTCTGTGGCAGTTTATCTAATTAAACATTTAGACAGAGAAAGGTATAATTGCAGAATAATCTATCTACTGTTATCATGTGCTTTCCCTTAAGACACTCTTGCCTTTCCAACAGAGCAAATAAACTCTGACAGATGTTTACTTTCAAAGTAAAAAAGATAGTGAAGTTCTATTAACACAGACTGTATTCAATACCAAAGCTATTTTTTCAGTGCACTTGATGCCAGCATTCTTTGTAGAACAAAGATTTTGGTACTGAGTAAAATTTGATTTGCATGCCTGAGGGAATAATAAAAGAAACCTATTATGGAATGAAATGGACTGTAATCACATTGAGAGGATAAAGATTGTTCCTTGGGTGGAGAGGGAGGAAGGCTACTGCCTGGTAAATGGCCTATTGAAGAAGAAACACAATGTGATCCAAGACACAACATAGGCCAGAGTTTGAGGAAGGACATGTGTAATTGCTTCACAACACAGACTTCCACTGCCTTTGTCAGGAGCTGATATACACTGAGTGTTTTGCGCAGGGCCACGAGGAGCGAGACACTGTCAGATGCTGAACGTCGAAGAGAGCAAAAAAGCCATCCTACCATTCTTAGTGTATTATGCCTTAGTCAGTGTTGACTCAAGTGCCATACAGAAGGTCAGCATCCAAGTCTGAGCTTGTGGCTGTTCTCTTCATGGCATACAGTACCTGTGGAGCATGACTCCATTTCTGCTCCTCTGGCCAGGAACCAGCCTCAGCTGCTGGTGGTCTCAGCACAAGCCAAGCAGAGAATGATTTGAATTAGTGAAGGAACAGCTGCTCCTGCAGAAGACATGAGTGATGCCAATCAGTTCTCCAAGAGCTGCTTGAACTGAGCAGAGAGCTGGCCTGCAGGCCGACGGCAGAGCTGTGTGGTGTTACTTTGCTTTTCAACCATAGGACACTCATTAAAGTAAGGGCAGCAACAGCTTATCAATGGGTGCACGTATCTGTCTGTGTCTGCTAGCACTGTTTTCAGGAAGTGACATTGTGCTGAAGATTCTGGATACTTACTGCAATTTTAAGAATACACAGCACCATGTGCCCTGTGAGTTTGCTGTCACACAAGCTGTTCCCATTAATGACATTTCTGCATGGTTTTATAGACAGTAAATGCTGACTTCCTACAGGCTTTCTAATTCTCCTTCTTGTTACTCCTAGTGAAAGTCCTGATGTCTGCCCTTCTATCAGCTTATTCTGCTGTGTTTTAAAAAGGTATTTTCCTCTACGATTGTGCACAAGGTAAAAGCAATTCTAATTAAATAGAGATTATTATTCTGGTTATACAGAGATATAAATCACATTTCAAGGCAAATGACCGGAGTTACGGGGGAACAGCAGAAAAGGTAGTTATAAAAGAAGTTCAGTGTTAAACACTGGAGAAGAAAAAAGCAATACAGAAGCAGATGTTTTGTGATATGAAGATTTGAATTGTCCTTGTTTCCAGAATGCTACAGAAGTGATTGCAGTTGACAGCCGCAATTCTTGTGATAGGCATAATGCCATTCCTTGTTTTTATACTTGATCAACTTGGATGCTACACAGTCTGTCGAGTCTAAATCTATTTAAGTCATGACAATTTATGTTATACTACAGCACATTACTTGTTTTGATCATAAGACTAAAATCATTCTTGCATGAAATAAATGGAAACGTTAAAAAACCCAAGCAAGCGTTGCTCTTTTCAAAGGAAATTTTCCAAACTATGAGATTGACCAACAAACCACAAATAAAGAGAAGCAATTCAGAAGACCAAACCTTCTCCATCCATATCCTGCAGTGTTCAGATAACTGCAATCAAAGCCTGGGAGCATTAGCCAAATATTGCATGCTAGCTAATACTAATCCGTGAGATAAGATCTGCAGACAGGTTACCTTCTAAGTCCAGTGTTTGGTTTATTGCCTTTTGTCAGAATATGGTCATTGCAATATTTTTGTTTTCTGTTTTTAAAGGTTGGAAATAACTGAAAGATTCAGTACTAAATTGCTCAATGTTACAATGCATGTTGAAAGGCATTTTGCTTTTATGGTCTAATGGAGAGACAGATTCTCCTTAAACTTTGAAAAGAAAACTTAATTAGAGTGGAATTCCTTACAAGTCTTAATTCTGTGGATAGGAGAGGTAGCTATTTCTTCAACCTTGAGCTGATTTATTCCTTTACTATAACTCCTAAATAATTTCTTAATCTTCATTTGCAAGATAAGATGTGATATACAACCTCTTTATTAGAACTTCTTGTTACTCACTTATTTCCAGACACATTTTAATATTTAATCAGACTTTAAAGAAAAAGCTTCAATTTTCTACGTGAAATCCCCTGTTACAGTTTTCATAGTTTCCTGACCAGTTTTTCTTCCTGTATAAAAAAAAAAACAAAAGAAACCAAAACCCGATATTTTTCCCTACATCGTATTTGCAAGTTTTCTTGATGACCTATTAATTTTTCTCTAGTTTGAATAAAGTGAAAATCAGGAAAAAAATAGGTGAGGGGATGAAAAGGCACTAGGAACTAGAAGCCACACATGAGAAGTGAACTCTCTGACTTTCTGTCTAACTTTCTGACAAAATTAATTGAAAGTACAAATGTATACTTAAACACTATTTCTCACTTTAAATTTTACAAGTCATCATAATTGTCAGTCCATCTTTCCCAATAGCAAATATATCAACTAATATGATAACATATTTTACTACATTTGAAGGACATTACTGCATTTGTATCCTTTCACCCTTACTCTCTTTTGTCCCTTTCTGTTATACATTATTCCAGGAAGAAAGAATTCCTTGAAAATCTGGTTATATGATTATCTTACAATAAAAAGGAAAAGAAAAGATTGGAAATCTAAGACTTTAATCAGAGTTTGCAATAATAGGATGAGTTTGGGAAAACTAATATATCCATGAAATTTCATTGTTTAAATATAAATCCAGATACCTTGTCATGCCAGTGAGATCAACAGCAAATCCTATTAGCAAGGTAGTGGGAGGAGAGGGGCAATGCCATGTGACTGCTTTTAACAACTGCAATGAGATGTAAGCATGAGCAAACAGCTGCAAATGGACAAAAATGTGCAGGCCGTGCTGTATTGAGAAGTGTTGTGAATATCCAGGAAGAGAGAAAATTAAGACAGACAAACCCGAAAAAGGTCTCAGAAAAAGTAAAAAATAAAAGGGGGGAAAAAACAGGAGATGTAGTTCAAAAACATGTATGTATTAACTGGGACTATTTAGTCAGAGAGCAAATCTTGACAATGCAACACTTTGCAAAGGGATTTGGGTGTGATTTAGAGACCAGTGAGTTCAGCATGAGTTTCTAACCTGACACTGTTTTTTAATACAAAAAATTGAGAAGGCTGTTATTTTTTCTTTCATACAGGGATCTTTCTACTTAAGATCTACATATATCTACATATTTTCTGTTGAAAGAAGAAAAGAATCCTTTCTGACTGATACCCCAGTGAAAGCAGATGTCTGCTTTTCTCATTATTGAAAAATGTACTGAAAAATTACAGTGAATAGAGAATAAAGTGCTAACAGTGATTAAAAATGGGGAGGAGAGACTTGTGAGAATGCTTATATACTCCTAAGTGTTCCCTTACACAACCTTGGTTTTCTCTGATGGTAAAGCTGCTTAAGACATTCACACCATCCTCATAGCCCCAACTGCTCGTTTTCTTTCCACATGCAGCAGGTTCTGGCTCCCTCAGGTCTGCCAGCGCAGCTGTTCATAATGTGCTGGAAATGAGATCACTGAAAACCTGAATTTAGAAAAAAAATTACAGTCTCATGTTTTTAATAGTCAGAAAGTCTTTTTACCCAGCTCTATTTTCTTGTGCAAGAGTGCAGGATTGGCCCTGTAAGTGATTCTACCAGTACAATCAAAGGAGGAAATTTATGGGGCCATATTTTGGGACTGTAATCAAGAGCAGAAGGAAACCAGACTCTTCTGAGAAAGATCTTGCTGCTCAGAGAAATCTAGATGGCATTTTTAGGTGTAGTGACCTCCTAACTAATGGGCTCATACATGAAAGTAAAACCTGGAAGAGGCGAAGTGCTTGGCAAAAAAAAACGAAAAGAAAGGAATGTGCTAGTCGACAGACACGTGTGCAGTATGGGACAAAAACCAAAGTTGTCTCACCATGATATAAAGAGAAATCTTGGGATTAAACCTACAAAGAAATTTGTAGGTTGAATATCAGGCAGTACAGTCTGAATATTTGAAAATAGGCAAGAAAAATCTCAAGAATAATCCTTTATAAAATGGAACAGGTTGGAGAATTAAGGAGTCTTCTTCTAAGCTGGCTAGTGAGGTATTATTTCCAGATGAAACATTTCTTGTATTATAAGATTTATATTACAAATATTTTGTTTTGGATGTAACAGCTTCTTTAAAGGCATACAAGTGTTTTTGAATATGATTCTACTTAAAGCTAAGGAAAGTTGAATAGTAAAATTCTATGCTTTTCTGCAGCCATAAAACATGAAATTAAGCTGCTTTAGGAAAGAATGAATATTCACTCCCACACTTTAATATATTCTTTTATTTTTTTTTTTCTTTCTTTTCTTTTTTTTTTTTTTTTTTTTTTTTCTAAATTTTAGCTTTTCAAAATTTTTTCTTAAATGGGAAGTTTAAAAAACCCAAAAAAATATGGAGGGGTTGTGCTTAAAAACCAAATGAAGACAGAGGGAAGTAAAGCCTTAAAACACATGAGGATTTTTGGAAAATGAAAAAAACTCTACTTGATGGCAGGTGCTTTAAAAATTGCTGGAAGCTTTAGCAGAGAATTAATGTCATCAATGCCCATCACATACAAAGAGAACTCAAAGAGTATTGAGAAAGATTGTTTGGAGTTTACTTTTAAATTATGTCCTAATAACTTTACCTCTGAGTAGTAGTTGCTCTAAAATGGCAGGTTTTATAAGATTTTGGGAGTCAACGTGAGCAGCTCTGCTGATGCCAATGCTGCACAGCCTGTGAAATAGTATAGTTTGTATGTAAATGAAAACCAGAACAGCACCCAGCCCGTAAGAAGGGAAGAGAATGATAGATGAGGAGGGAATGTTTACAATTAAGTGATAGAGTGAATTCTCCACTGCAGCCCCTCAGTCAGTGCAGGCAACCCATGGGCAGCACATCTGCACAGACAGCTCTGCACTGCTTTACAACCAGCCTGTGTTTTACGAGGCAGTTTACAGCAGCAGCTTAGAGCCATGCTATTTATAGGCTTCTTCCTCCACAAAATAAACCTCACATGTGAGAACATGATGGACAATTTCATACGCATAGCTAAGTTAACATAACCGGGCTTTCTTTGGTGTTAAAAAAGAGAGAAGGATGGGGAAGGGAGCATATCCACAGTATAAGAGCTTGTTTTCACAGTCATTAGTGCAGTTTCTTTTCTTTTTCCCCTGTTGCCCACACAAGACCATGTAAAAGTGTGGAAGGACCAGACAAGGAATCTGGTCTGTGTATAAGTGGTTGCATTGCATACATAGTAAGGCTGGTTCCCCTGGACATGTAACAGAGAAACCTTTAACCCCTTCATGGGGTTTCCTTCATTTTAAAATTCCGAGGCATGTGCCCTCTAAGCCCAAAGTTTAAGACACAGCAGTTTCCACCTTTCTGCCTTACACAACACAAATATGAAAAATTGCCCTTCTTTATTTTTAGTGTGTATTTCTATAGCTCTTGCTCCATCTGACTCCCTTTTTCTATCTCCAGCCTTGCCAGGTTCTCTGAGCTGTTCTCATGGGCACAGCTTGGCTTGGGTAGCAGCTTCAATTGAAGACTCTTCTGGGGCTGTTTGACCCCAGCCTGGACAATAAGGCTGAACTGTGCAGCAAATTTTGGGTGAGAACTGATAGTTGCAGTGCTTATGAGATGATAATCCTTTCTAAAAGGCAAAGAGCATTACATTATTGTAAAGACAGAAGTGTGCTTGAAAGAGCACTGTTCACTGGTGGGTAAAGCATTTTCCAGCTTCTTCCATTAACAGTGACAAGAAGCATAGAGAGCATTACACCATTGTGAGGACATCAGAAGATTTGCAAATTTAGAATTACCTTGCATAGCTTAGAAAAAAAACACAAAACACAAAACCCACAACATATATTGATATTTGCTCATTATAATGCTGCAAATCTTTTTGTTTACACAGCCATACTGAGTTTATGCACGTTTAGCTTCTGTTATGACTGCAACAGAAATTTTATTGCTGTTGCCTTTGGAGGCAGATAAAAGAGGTAAGGACAGGACAGGGGCATTGTTCCACTGTCATCAGCATCCTACAATAATCTGTGCTGATCTAGTTTTCCTCTGAAAATAAATACAATAAAGACATAGAAATGGCTGTAAAACATTACTAATGTAATTAAGACTTTAAATATACCACACTTAAGAACATGATTTACTGCACTTGCTTTAGGACATCTAAATATGGGGTCTAGTTTACACTTCACCCAACTTCCCTTTGTCATCAGTAGAGAAATAGGTACTTCCAGAGTGTGAGTCACACAGTCCTGAAGTTGTCTCTAAATGGAATGAACTGTAGAAGAGATTATCTCTCTCTGCTGCCTATCAAGTGAAGGTTGCTGACTAGCTCAGATGCCTGAAATGTGAAGGATATGAACTGTCCCCCACAATGCCTGCTTGAGCTTGTTAAAAAATAGAGGTATTTTCTTTTGGATGGTTTTCATCATCACTTTAAGCAATTTCTTTATTAAAATTTAAAAGGAAAAAAATACTTCTAATAAACTAGTAGTTTCCTGCTGAAAATAGAAGACAGAATGTTTTTGAGAAAAGCAGAAACTTTCTGCAAGTAATTTTTTATTCAGCTCCAAACCAAAGCATCCATGGATGCTACCCATAATCTGTTTATAGAAATATTTGTAAGAATTAGAATCTAATCCTCCTATTCATTTGAGATAGTTCCATAATGTGAAATTTCATACTCATGAAACAACAAGTTTTTGCATGAATGGAGTGCTTGTCTAACTTCAGTTTTTGTAAATTTAGTTGACTGTGTATCTTCTACTGGGTGAAAATCTATCCTGTAAAAGGTAACTACTTCTGACTGAAAAACAAGTTCTACTGCTGTCCAGGGCCATGTAGAATTACCCTGATAAAGGAATTTGGGTGAATTAGCAGATCCAATGAAAACTTCTTACATTGCCCGCGGATGGAAACAGACTATTGGTCAAAACAAACCATTGAACTGATTTGTACTCGGACTGTCAGATGAATCAAAACCTGTTCCTGCAGGAGATACAATAGAATAGGAATAGCTGTCCTTCTGGGCAACTGAGGAAGCACAGTTGGAATCTGGAAAACAAGACGGTGAATAGATGTAATCCCAAATCTGGTCATGGATTACATTAAACTGATATTTGGCTGAGCCTCTGTGGATAGGCTGTTGAGGGAAATGTGGACTTGAAAGCACACCAATAAGGAAACTGGAGTTTATACATCAGTGAGTAATAAATGACATCCAACTTTCCTGGACTAGGGGTATCTGAAATCATCTGCATTTGTTTTGCTTTGCTCAAGTACCTAGTTGAAGGACCTGTTTTCATGTCGTGGCACTACAGCTTTCTCAGAGCAGCAGCTCATATCCATGCATGCAGTCTATCCTACTTTTTTATTTCTATATGCTGTAGAGAAAAACACACGCCTGTACAGCAGTGAGAAAGGCAATCCTTTGTGCGATAGTCAGGACAGTGCTAGGCACCTTTGACACTGAAAGTCCTACCATATGTCCCCTGGTTAAGGACAGTAACAGCAGCTTCAAATTGATCTGGATGTCCTTGAGTCATTCAGATCTCACAAAATCACAGAATGGCTTAAGGTGGAAAGGACCTCTAGAGGTCAACTTGTCCAACCACCCTGCTCAAGCAGGTCCACCTAAAGTGAGTTGCCCAGGACCAGATTCACAGTGCTTATGAACGTCTCCAAGGATAAAGACTCTGTAAAATCCCTGGCCAACTTGTGCCAGCACTCATTCTCGCCCTCAGTAAAACATGTTTTCTGATGTTCAGAATGAACCTCTGTGTTTCATTTTGTATCCGTTGCCCATTGTCCTACCATTGATCACCACTGTAAAGGGCCTGGCCCCTTCTTCTTTGCACCTCCCCTTCAGATATTTAGATATATTAACAAGATCCTCTCTGATCCCTCTCTTCTCCAGGCTGAACAGTCCCAGATGTCTCAGCCCTTCCTCATAGGAGAGATACTCCAGTCCCATCAACATCTTCGTGGCCCTTTGGTGGACTCTCTTCAGTATGTCAATGTCTCTCTTGTACTGTGAAGCCCAGAACTGGCCACACTATTCCATGTGTGGCCTCACTAGCACTGAGCAGAGGGTTTTTACTTGTGGGCAATATATTGTTTAATGCAGCCAAGGATACAATTAAGCACCTTTGCAGCAAGGACTCATTGCCAGCTCATATTCAACTTGGCATCCACCAGGACCCCCAGCTCTTTTTCTGCCAAGCTGGTTTCCAGCTCCATGACCCCAGCATATATTGGTGCATGTAGTTATTCTTCCTCAGGTGAAGGACTTTGTACTTCTTGTTGAACTTTGTGAAGTTCCTGTTGGGCCATTTCTCCAGCCTGTCAAGGTCCCTCTGGATGACAATTCTCCGGTGTATCAGTTGCTCCTCCCATTGTGTGATATGTAAACTTGCTGAAGGTGTTGTCTGTCCCATTACCTAGATCAATGTAGATATTAATCTATCATCTTCCGTGGAAAGTGTTGGTTCTGACTTGGTATTCCAAACTGCAGCTGCTCATCAACTTTCAGACAAAACGCCTTTATATCAAAAACACCTTTTGGGAACTGCACCGGTTTAACTAAAACTTTTTGTGAAACTTTTTTTCTCTAGTCCAGGGCAAAAGGCCATATTAGAAATTAATCAGAGAATAGCATTTATTCTGATGCTTACAACACTGTTCTAGAATATTCCTATTAGGAGAAATTCCTTTTCCTACAGGCAGACCAGACTTCAGTGCAGTCCCCCGTGGTGTTAGCCAAATACTTGTCTTCTGACAGTTGCTGAAGACCTCTCCTGCCTTCAGAGAACTTTTAAAAGATTGCAAGTCTAGACTACAAAACATTTTCTTCCAGTACTGATGCTGTATCCCACAGACAGGCAGGGGCAACTGTGTGTAGACAGCGGACTGTGTGAGCTCTTAAGGAGATACATATTTTTCCAAGGATAGCTCTCATGCTCATTTATACTTGGTGTGGGCTGAGCTAGCTGACTCAGACAAGAATTTGTTGCTAACTTTCACCTAAATATCCTCTCAGAAAACACCTTCCCTTTCTTACTCGTGAGCCAATTCCCATTAAAATTCTATCTTGGTCTTTATAAAAAACAAAAACAAAAACAAAAACAAAACCCAAAACCAAACAAAAACCAAAATAGAAATAAATTTAGGGAAGGATGGCATGACACCACATTTGACAGAGCCATGAATCATGCTGCTCTGATAAATGGTTATCCAAAGCCATTAAAAGTGCTTCCGCACTATGCATTGCTTAAGAGGAATCATACTGGGCTGGAATCTGCTCTCTGTTTCACCAATCTCATAATGAGCTTTAACAGGAGTTGCTCTTGATTTATGTTGGATTAGGGTCAGATTGGGAACTTTTCTATCTCTCCATAGTTTTAGCATCATCTCATAAATAACTTCAACACTCAAAACTACAGCAGAGAAGAATCCAAGAACAGTTACTACACTATAACTCTAAAATGCAAAGAAGCTACCCAGGTTACACTTACAGTTATTTTTAAAAGCATAGTCTTGAAATAACCAAGCCCTATGTTTTTTTCTTTTCCCTATAAAAAGCAGTCTGAGAAAAACTCAACTGGTGCTTTTGGTTGTTTTTTAAATTCAGAAATTACTCATAAAACCTCAGGATCCAGTGAGATATAACTGTGTCTGTCATAGACCTGCAGGCAAATAAACTTCAAATTGACAGGGATAATGTTAGAGTTAAATCTCCTCAGGGCTTTTTTATTCACAGCAAACATCTGATTTCAGACAACAGTCAGGCACTTGAAATGCAATACTTTATCAGGTGTTTGATTTTTAAATGGAAATTTCATAAAGCTTTTTTCTTTGAAGCAGAAAATGTCTACAGAAGGGTTTAAATATGTATATGCAACAGTGGTGGAATTCACAATAAAATTAAAGAGAGCAGTTGGCATGAGGAGGTAATTTACTTGACCAAATTCTTCATTCATCATGTTGAATAGCATTGTGTAGCTGAGAATTTGGGCTCTTTTAAAGTCCATCAACATCATATATTTCAGCCATAAACTAAACAACTTTCTAACAAGTACTGACACACATAATGCTGCTTTAAATTACTTCTGAAGCAACTTGGATTTAGAAAGACTTGTTAGGAAGCCATCGAATAACTGACTAACAGTAGAGTTGCTTTATGTTGGCTGAGCTAGAACTAGGGGACACTTCTCCCTATACTTTAAAGTGTTGTGAGTTCATGAGCTATAACACAACTGCTACACTAATAAAAGTGGTAACCTTAAAGAGGAAGCAAGGACATTATCAAGGGTCAAAATGGGTCTTTAGAGATGCTGGGAGTAAAAAACCCCACCATGTAACATGACAAATCTTATTTCTATCCTGCCCCACAGCTGTTGTAAAGGCTACTGTGCATCCTTAAGGCATACTGAAATATAGGGGTCTATTTTGATCACTATGCTCTGTAAATAAAATATAAACCATAGAAATAGATCTTTTCTTAGAGGATAGAGAGTGCTACATACGTTAGAAGTAAGTTCAGGCTCCAAAGCAGACAGTATTTATTTGAAACATTTCAATCCGCTTGCACAAAGTTAATAAAATATAAGAAATTGGTAAAACCATTTCAATGAAAAGAAAGCTGGATGTTCAGTTGTGAACCATACAGGTATATGGAGTGTCTGGGTCTAAAGACCAACCCTGGAATACAAAACGAGTGGGGGTGAAGGTTTCAGGAATCCAGCACACAGAGATCATTAGCTGGGCTTTGTCTTCTTAAGCAGACAGGGGGTTTTAAAATCTTTTTTAGATAAATTACAAGTTACAGTGCTACCTCTTTTTAAATAGGTTGAATGCCCATTGGGAGGGATTATAACTAGATCTGCTTAATTAAGGTTTAGTTTATCTGCACTTCTAGATACAAATAGTCTTATGAGGAACACACCCTGCAGCACAACATATAGTGTTGACTTCCTGTTCATCATCCAAATAAATATGAGAGACAGAATTAAGTAGAAATTTCATACTCTTGCCCTGAAGATTGGGAAGATGTGCCATGCTCTGAGATATTTCTTGCACAAGAGCCTGCCTCTGTATTCAACCTGATAAATAAAACTCTAGTCCTGCATCTAAAAACCTGTAGTCTTTACTTGAATTATATTGAAAATTATGGGATATTTTTTTCTTTGTTCTCTTCAAAGTAATTTTCAGAAACTAGGATGAACTGGGATGCTCTGAAAAAAAACCACAGCTAGATGATACCCTAATCAGAAATCAGAAGATGTTTGCTATGTGAAAATGTCCATCTCTTGATCATTTTCCATATGGTGAACTGAATTGAAAGGAATTACTGGAGTTTAGAAAGGATTGGGAAACTTCAATGCACTGCTTTGGAAGTTAACGGGAGTTTGGCATCTTAGGTGGCACAATTTAGTCAGATGATACTTTTGTGAGGTCAGCTGTGAGATTTTCACCTTCTGCAATACTCACTGATTTCTTCTAGTCTTCTTATACAGCAAAGATGGTGAAGTAATCAGCAGGTTTCACGGTTAGCCAAACATGAGTTTCTCAACAGCCCTCAGAAGAGTTCCTAGGCTTTAGGTGCCTAAGGCCTCAGTAAATTCCAGGGAGGTGTGCTAATTTGTAAGCATTGTCTTCATTATCATCAAAGTCCTTCATTATTGTCTTTCTGTCTCATATCAAAGTTTGCTTGACTGATAAGCAATGACTCTGCAGTCCCTCTGTCCTTCACAACATGGTTTCTCAAAAATGTGAAGCATGGATGGAGGCAGATGCACCAGCCAGGAGGAGGCTGGCCTCCACATATTAGGGGACGTTCGAGTCCCCACAAGTAGTGTTCAAGGTCAGGAAAAGCCTGTAACTCCACTTGGGAAAGGCTCTGCACACCCACTTGGGTTCTCTCTGCCTGCACTTGTGAGTTGTGGGGATTAGAAATCTGACTAGAAGATATCTGAAAATCACTTAGTCTCTGTGGTATGTCTGGTAATTCTAGACTACTCTTGTGCAACTTCCTTTTCTGACACTTTCTCTTTATTTCCCCTCCTAAACATTTGTCCTTCTGTTCTGTAGCCCTTGATAGTCATGTTTTTATGCTGAACTCTAAAATTAACAGAACTAGAAAGTTTTAGAAATTGGGCTTGAGAAATAACAAGGTATCACAACTAATTACAGTAATAAATTAAATGATGGCTTCCTTACTGAATGAGGAGAAAGGTGACTGTATGTGTGTGGCATCACCAGTGAGGTCAGCATCTTAAAAAACATTAGAGATGATTCACCATTTTCCCAAGAAAACACATCGTGTCACAAGAAGAGTACTTTGCCAAATATAACCTTTCCATGACTCTTACAGACTTTTCATAGACTCTGTGTAAGAATGCCTTGAGTTTTCAAAAGTGTTTGAGTCCCCAGTTATGTATTTCTTTTGAGCACATAAACAAATGTAGCAAAGTTTCTTGATGAAAAGTCTCTGTGTATCTACTTTCACAATTTTACATAGACTCTTTCTTTTTTTTTTTTTTTTTCCCCTCTATAGGGCAAATAAGAAAAGAAAGTGGGAGGAGTATGAGGAAAAAACACTGCTTTTTGATTTTTTATGTATTCTTCCTGAAAAAAGTTTTTAAAGAAG
>JANHGN010027356.1:239808-262032 GCA_024605025.1 Megaceryle maxima
AGAAAAGAAAGTGGGAGGAGTATGAGGAAAGAACACTGCTTTTTGATATTTTATGAATTCTTCCTGAAAAAAAATTTTAAAGAAGAATTTTATAGGGAAAATAATATTTGCAGTCTTTTCTAGAATTCAGCGCACTTATTAACATAGGGTCATTGTTCAAACTTATTCCAGGGGAATTTTGATATGTTTGAGAATAATCTGGTCCACTAACTTGATTTCATTTTCATTTATACCTGTAGTATTAACTTATGACGATACAGACATGATTTGCACCAGGGCAAGAGTAGGATGTGAGCCACATGTCTTCTGTCTATTTCTCTCCATCTCAGAGAGGAAAAGAGCTTTTTGCATTCACAAATAAATCAGTTGGAACAATTTTCCTAAAACTTTATGAAGTGGCCAGTTAGACCATTTTTGACTTCCTGTAGGTTGTGAGTTATCATACTGTTTCCAGGCATTTCTGACTAGTAGCAATCTTTAGATTGTTCAGACTGAGTAATTAAATCACAGCTCACTAACCCCAGAGAATATCCTCAGAGTAGGTACACCAGAGCACTTTGGCCCTTCAGTTTCTAAAAGGTGAACATGGAAGACATTAAAGGGGTCATCACCACCACCAGCACCAGAAGCTGCTGCAGGCTGTTGTAGCTGTATTAGTCCCATGTGCTCCCACCAAGTAAACTGGACCCATATCTGCAAAGAAACATGAAAATGCCTTGAAACTAATCCAGTCAGAACTGTATAATTCTTCCTGATACATAATCTGATGAAAAGAGTCTGAAGCATCGAGCTGGGTGTTTGAGAGGATGCCTAACTAATCTGACAGTTCTCTGATTTAACAACCTGTACCCACAATCTTTTACTTTTCTCAGCATCCATAGGCTACCAGTGGAAAGATCACAGCATGAGATCCCATTTTGTTGACATTAGGTTTGTTTCCACTCCCATGTTGTCAGTGACAGCTGTGATCATTCACAGCAGTGGTAATGTCTCTAAAAACTCCTACTTAAGTCCACACAACTCTCAAGGGACAAAGCTGAATGCAATAGCAAGGAGACATGAGACCACTCAATGAGAAGCCAACACAGAGTCATCCTGGCTGAAGCTAACATGTTCTGTACTGTTCTCAACAGTGGGTACATTCCTCCTGGGCCTCAGGTGATGACCGCAGCAATAAATATTCCAGAGAAATAATTCTCATCAAAACCAGTGAATCAAATGTGTGGGGGGGTTTAAGTAAACGGAGTAATACAAGGATAAGTCTGGCCTTACACCAACCAAGATGGCTAGGTCTTTTAAAAACTCAGGCCATACAGTCATAAATTCAGATAAACTTTCTGAATTCTTGTTACACCATAGCCCAGTCCCTCATTAATGTAACATTCCCCTTTTCAAAATAGGCCTGTGAGCAAGGTAGAGGTCCTGCAGCAATGCTTAGGCGTGCTCAGCAGCTGCAAACTGAGTTCACCAAAACTACAAATCATTTATTAGCTGCAATAACAATGTAAATCCTGCTTTCATTTAACAACCAGCTATGGGACTGAGCCTTCACCTCCTGGAAATCAAAACAGATGGACTTGCCCTCAAATTTTAGTTTATCACTGAATGGCAGCAGATCTTGGCAAATTTTTTGGATTTGCATCTCCATACAACTCCAAAATATTTTTTTTGCCCTCATCAAATGGTTATGCTCATTCAAAACAGTATTGATGCCTCTTATTTGGGTGCGCTCTATTCTTTCCTCTCTGAAACTAAGCTGAGTAAGACATGTTTTTGTTACAGCTTCTCTTTACTGGATGCATCAGGCAAGTAAAAGTTCACAATATTCTGTTTTCCTTTTTTTCTTGTGGTGTGTAATCACCCCATAGATCACGAAAGAAACATATAATATAATAGGCTGGTAGA
This sequence comes from Megaceryle maxima, assembly GCA_024605025.1. Taxonomy (NCBI): domain Eukaryota; kingdom Metazoa; phylum Chordata; class Aves; order Coraciiformes; family Cerylidae; genus Megaceryle; species Megaceryle maxima. The sequence continues at coordinate 241,714 of JANHGN010027356.1, forward strand.
ATAAATCAACCTATGTCTGTTTAATCATTTGCTCTGTGACTGGCAAACAGCTCATTCATCTCTTTCAGTTTAAGTCAAGTCCATGAGTACACCCTGAGAATGACTGCTGTGATCTGGTAACCATCTTCACTCTGACTTCATGACAGTACTTGCTCCTATACCTACACGTGACTACTTCTTGAGAAGAGGCAAGGCTGGAAAGAAAGGCAGAGCAAAACAGTTGATTTGTATTTAAATATGTGCCATAAGGAATATGAAAGCACTTGGTGAAGTCTAAATTCATTTCGATGTTATTGCATAGTAATCATATACCATGTTCATGGAAAGCACTGTACTGACAGCCTTGGATAAGATGCTATGCTCTACTCACAGGCAGGCAACATGTTTAGCAATATGACTCTTTCAATATCTCAGCAGTGACCTGGAAAGAGATGAGAACACAGTCTGTGAATCTATACAATCAGCTCACTCTTCCACAGAATTTACCTGCAAGGGACCTTTGCTGGCATGGACATTTGTGGAGGGACATTTGGTGAGCCCTGGAATAACCTTGTTCTCTTATCTGGTTCTGCTTCCTGGTTACCTCTTTGTCCCATGGCCCACATGAAATTTTCACTGTTTTGCTGCTTGTATCATTGAGAATAAAATAAAGATATAAACCCCCTTGAGCCTTCTGCTGCTTCACATCCTCAGTGAATCTATTTCAGGGAAAAGTTTTCCTCTCCAGGTTGATTCATCTGCCAGGGACTGAACTCTATTACATCACAAAAACAACAAACTATCCTATTATAATTCATTCTTACTTATTAGGTCATTGAAGTCTTACTGGAACATTTATGCAGTGTAAAAATATTTAAAAATATAAATATAAAGTTTGAATATTGAGTAACTTGCATGCTTGTAAGATTTTATAGCTTGTTTCATTAACTGTTGAGATATTTTAGAAATTTTGTCTAACTAGCTCACAGAAACAATCCAGATTATTAGAAGGGAAATGTTTATTTGGTTATAAAATAGTATTTATTACAGGAGTGTGTGTTGAGGAAAGATGCTAAAAAACAGTTTATATAGAATCCAACTGAGCTCTAGCTTTCTTTACTAGTTTTCCATTACATGCTTTGAAAAATGCACATAACCATTTTTAAAATTTTGTGGTTTATACAAAAGTCTTTAACAGAAACTGTTAGTTTCAAGGTTGCAAATAAACTGCAAATGTCAGGACATAAATCCTAAAATATTTAGTCAGGAGATAAACTTTAGTCAGGAGGTAAAGTTGTTCTTGCTTGGTTTTATTAAAGAACAAGACAAATTTCATGGACAGACGTACAATATCATAGATATGGTCTTACCTTTGGGGAAAAAAAAACGTTTTGGGAAACTACTACCTAAGAAAATTAAAATATTTATGGACACTTTACTCAGTATGTTTCAGAGGGACTTTTGCATAATGAATATTATCACTAGCTATAAAAACATGTTATAAACCTGTTCTTTTTCCCTTATCTCTTATTATTATCTGGAGTGTAGTCTACACTGCAATGTGCAGCTGGTTCAGGACAAATGAGTTTGGGTGCTGGAAGCAGCCAAGTGGAAGCTGAGATCCCAGTGCAGGCTTGTTTCTTGGAGCAGTGTAAACACCTAAAAGTCTTGTGATTTTTTTTTTTAAGAGTTTAAACCTTTAGAGTTTTGAGAATTTTCTACCATAAAGGCAAAAGCTAGATTCCAGCTCTAATGTGCATGTGTCATTAATTCACAGAAAGCAATTAATAAAATTACCTGGGAGAGTGTTTTACCAATGAATGTGTCACAAATGTGTCAAGGTCCCTAAAGTTCAGTTTCTCTCTTCCCACGGTGATACAGAAAAGGGGTTATAAAAGTCTCTAAATGGACAAGCCTTTTGCTTCCTCATGAATTTTATCTCATCATCACAACCTCAGATCTATGCTCAGCCTAGCTCCATATATGACAGACATGAGAAAATAACCACATCGAAATCTGGAGGAAATAAGCTTTGCAGTTAGAACACAGTATTTGCACTGTATTGCTGGGAAGGCAATGGACAAGGATTTTATTTATGTTTCTCCTGCAATTAAGTGAAATACTATTTTGATTTAAGATAATGGTGTCTCTGGTAGAAAACCACAGCTTATTTATTTAGATTATGTTTTTCTGCAAAGAGAAATAATGTAATTCTGGCAAGCAAAGAAAAAGAATATTTAATGCAGGTTGTAAGTCTGTGATTTTAGGATGCCTTCTTTTCAATGCACCTGACTTTAATATTACAATTAATTATCATTAATTCATTAATATAATTAAGTAGCTATTTTTGTCATTTATTAATAGTGAATATATACACAGTAAATATAGGATACCTAGAATTCTCTTTTCTCCTTCAGTATCTTACAATCTATTTCAATTGTTTACAATACACTGTGCTGTCAAATATGGACTCAATTTTAGTAGGGCAATTTCCTTTGAAAGCTCTCCCCACAAGGACAGGCAGAAAAAATTAGAAGCTAAGGTTCATAGTGTCTATTGTTCATTCACTGGTTTTCTCTTTTCTATCTTCCCCCTTTCCATCTTTGAAGATAACGCAGCTAAGACTAGTAATTGGGTCATTTTTTGCTGTCTATAATTGCAATTTCCTTATACATCTGGCAGGGAATCCTGTGTGTCAGAAATAACGGGATTCATTGAACCTTCAAAGGCTTTCCCGTATCATTTAGAAGAGATAATTGTACGTGACTTTTCCTGTGCATCCAGGATCTCCAGTTCTGTGGGTACTTTTCCTGGAGTAAATGCTCTGGGATTACGTTGTCTATCCAGCATGGAGTTTTGCTAGAAGACTTTCTGCTTTATACGGTGTATAAAAAATGGACTAATTTTGCTTATTGTATTGTTTTCTACCATTTGGACACAGAGATAAAGCTAATTTTTCTTTTCCAAGCATTTATTGTTACCTCTTTGACATAATGGGCTAAGAGGCAAGTGAAGTTAAAACATCTGAGCTAAGCAAAGGTGACATTAACCAATTTTACTGTGAACAGCTTGTCAGACATTATTAAGCTTTGCCTGGGTCCATCAGGGCTCCTAACCTGTTAATAAAAATTGCCACCAAAAGAAGGGAGAAAAAATTACTACATAACAATTTTATTTTTTCAGAGAACATAAAGGCAAAGATTTGTTCCTTGTCTCCACCAGGTATTTAGTTTGTATGTTTCAGAATGAAAAACACTGGCTTTATCAAGAAATGTGGTCCTCAAAATTATTCTCCTCATTTTTTTTTTCCAATAAATTTGAGCAGTAACTATGACAAAATTGTTAGAAGACCAAATTAGCTTTGCCTCCAGGATGCCTAAGTCTCAGATCACCTATTAAAACTGTATGTAACAACACATTTTGCTTTTTAAGCTCCCTGAACACATCACTATCCGAAATATCTCTCTGTTCCCAAGATGGAGTTATCTGAAGCACTCCTCCTAATGTGTTTGAACAGTTAAACTAGCCTAAAGCACTATAACTTTAATGCATTATGAATGAATCACTATGGATACAGGGTGTCTTGATGATTCTAAGTATTTGCCTTTGTATTACACTTTGATATCTGTGATGTTTGCCTACCCAGCAGAAAAACAAGCTTTATAAAATTTGATTATTTTATCAGAGCAGTCAAATTAAAAATTTAAGAGCATAATGAAATATAAGACAAATTGAAATAGTAAAATTTGCTGTTCTCACAGGTGATGCATTCACAAAACTTTTAAGCAGCTGTAAGGGGACTGACAGGTCAAATCCTGCAGTCTGTATCCAGGACTGTACCTCCTGCCTTTGGTACAGGACTCAGTTTTAGTTGCATTGCAAACACATCTGTCCCCTGTGCATGAAACACCAAGGAAGACAGGAACGTGCGGTGCAAACTTCCAGCTGTCATTTCTGCTGTGTGCTGACAGGAGTGCCAAACACCATCTGTCACAGAACAAAGTGTGGACTTGATTTTAATATGAAAATGTGGTTGAAAGGCAATTGGGTCTCCACCCTGACTTTGCATTTTCTTATCTAGAGCTTCCTCCAATTTTGGTGAGAGGTCTGGCTGAATGCTAATGAGGCAAGGATTATAGGGTTTGGCCCAAGATATCATGAAATCAGGTTGGAAAACCTAATCTGTTACTATAGTTGGCAAGGCAATGGGGATTATTGTCCCCTCTTCTTACCTGCTACAACTGTCTCACCACCATCAATAGAAGTCTGTTATACAGTACTCTGGTCGTACAACAAAATAGCACTCATCCACTTGGGCAGCCTGTTTCGCACACAAATCAGCATTACATTTTTCACTGCTTTGGAAATTAGTCCCTTTTGGAGTTAATCCAACACCCACTAAAATTCATGAACTGTCTCCAAGGGACTGCAGCAGATTTAGGTAAGAGAGTTAAAGGTTCATTCAATCAACTGTATTCCCAGGGCCAGAAAACAAATGGTGCTTACATGATAATATACCTGTGCAATTTACTGATATTTTTAATGGACTCCCACTCCTTTAGGAAGGGAAAGGTTTGCTGTAGAAAGGGAACTCTCTAGTCTGTGGATGGATGAACTGGTTTGCAAATTCCAAAGCTACACAGAGGTCATGGAGTCCAGACTAATGACTAGATTTTCTTCACATCCAAGATCAAGTGGATGTCATGTAGAGAACTTTCAAATTCACAAATTCTCCTAATATTTTTCAGATGATCTCAGAATCACAGCATCCAGAATTATCTTACTGGCAAGGTTTTTGTTCAGTTAGAAATATACAGTATGACAGGACAGTTGTTTCCTCTTCTGTGTAACAGATTTAATCTGACAGAGAAGTTGATACTAAGTGCGTAACGACTTTGCGTCACAACCAGTTTTGTGCTCCTACTTGTTTTATCCTTAATCCCTTCCAACTCGTCTTTCATTGAAGCATCTAAAAACCCTCAGAGGTTATAACTCCATATATACTTAAATATGCCAGAAACTTATGCTGGTTTACACTACCAAACACAGCTCCTCAACAGAAAATGTGACAGTAGGAGTTGTTCTGTTTTCAATCCTTTGTTTGTGGCATGAAGAAGATTTATCTGAATTTTGCATTTTTTTTCTCCATCATGTTTCTTGGTTATTCTGCAGGAGGTCTAGCTGAATGTAAACTTGAGCCCTACTCACTGGCCTCAATTGATCTCCAATGTTTTCTTGGACCTTACCTTTTTGGAACATTTAGTCTCCAGAGTAAACATCTGTGAAATTACAAATTAAGATAATTTACTCATGATCTAAGGAGGATACTATGAAGTGCAGCCTCTCCTTCTGAAGTATGCTGTTGGCAAGTGTGCCTGAGTGAGGAGCATGGCCACAAAACTGAGCTCCATAGCTTATGTTGTTCTCTTCCTGCTCTGTAGGTGCATATCAGGTACATAAATGAACTTTTGCCTACAGAAAAAAAAAATTCCCCTGCCACAGCAAAGGATCATTTTCATGTTTTGCTCACAGTTAGGACCTTTCCCATGTAAAACAACCTTTTTTGGGCTCCCTGGGAGAAGTAAGGTCTGACAAAGTTAAATAAAGTACAGTGAAGAGAACGATGCATGACTTCAGAGATGAAGCAGACAAAAGGATGAGAGAGAGGGAGTATATTCATTGTCATCTCTTAAATAGCTAATTGAAGCCTATGAAGAAAACAGCTACTTGTCTGTGTCAATTTTTAATGTAGTACACTCCCTTGGTGGTATCTTTATGTCCCTGTGGCAGGAGGGAGATGTTTTTCAGTCTCTGTAGTATTTTATACAACCTCTACACATATTCATTCTGGTTACTGAAACCTGCTCCACACTGCTACTTCTCTTCCAAATCAACCAAACCCTCATGGAGATGCAGAGCAACCTTTTTGCCGTGGTCTGCTTCACTATCTGCTTTTTGAATGACAGATTTATCCCCAGTATATGATCAGGAATTCCAGAGAAGATAGTGAAGTGTAAATGGGAGTTATACTGTTTACTGCTCAGCTGCTTCAAGCCTGTTATTTGGCCCTTGTCCTTTCTTTTTCTTAAAAAAAAAAAAAAGGAAGAGGAAAAATCTTTTTTTTTTTTTTCCTTTTATTTGAAGAAACTGATTATCTACAAAAGGATCTTCACATTTTCTTTATCTGAATGGTTTTATCATTCCTAATATTTTCTGAGCTTCCCACTCCATGACAAAAAAAAACCCAGAAGTGTGATGTCCTTCATAAAAGTCAACAGGAGATATGGAAAGACTGTCCAATAAAAACATCCCTTGGAGAAATTAAAACTGTCAGGAGCAGTTTACAGTCAGGTTGGTTTGTGGAGAGTGATGGCTCCTCAGGTAATAAGAGGGCAGTCATGGTTGGACTCTGAAGAAGGCCTCTATTCCTGGTTTGGCACAGGCTTAGATGCCCTCTAGTTTTGTGCCTGCCCTTCATGCATCCTGTGAGAAGGAGAGGCTGTGCAAATGCACGTCAGAAGAGAAGCACTAAAAATTAAGTTGACTACAGAATAAATATCATCAAGAAATACCAGCAGCACATGTGGCCCTGCTTTCCTGGGACACCTGCAGTACTGCAAGTACTCTAAATACCTCTCTGGGGGGCCTCAAAGGCATTAGACCTCTCTGGTTTGGATAAGGCATTCATAACACTTCAGTCGACCTGACGATGCTGAGATGTTTCCTGCTGTAGGAAAGCCACGTTCAGAAAGAGGTTGCAAACCCCTTTTTAGCAGAAGGTTTTTTTGCATGATCAAAGCTGGGCATTGCAGGTAAGAGGGGTGTTAAGAGGTTTGCTCTTGGGGGGATACAGGCACAGGGCAAGGAGAGATGTGGGTCACTGCTAATGAATGCACAAGAACTGCTATTGAACAGTCCATGGGCTTCCCAGCACCTTAGCAGAGTCAAACAGAAAGGACTATGAGGTTTAATCATTGCAAAGCGAGCCTATTAAAGCTAAAGCAGTGCTGAAAGCAGCAATCAACTACAGGATTTGCAGGACTTCTAAAGAAACAATTTTTTGGTTTTAGTTATGTCTTTCACACAATCTAGTGATCACAGACTGTTTTATATTCCTCTGCAGACTTCTTTGAAGAAAGAGTTTTCTTATTTTTCTTTAAAGATATTTGAAGTTGCTACTTTGCCTTTAAAATATTCTCTGTATTGGGAATAGCACCTTCAGCTTCCAAATACTTGATATGTACAAGAGACAAACTTGGCCTGTGGAGTGTCCTGCTTGTGAGTAGGGCACATGGCCATAGAGATCTCAAAGAAGTTTCACACAGCAGAGAGCTCTTTTGGAAGAGGAATGAAATAGCTTGGATGGCCATTGAGGCTACCAGAAGAGTCTTAATCAGCATCACAGCATTGTACTAGTCTGGCAAAATGCTGAGAAGCTTGAAATGCATGTACCGCTTTGACTGGATTTGGTGCCTGAATCTGTGCATCACCCTGCCCCTTTTCCAACCCACTCTTTGCTGCTGGAGTTCAGTCCTATGTTACCAATAGCATGATGTGGTTAAACAATAGTGGAAATGACCACATATTAAAGACTTCATAAGCAACTCTTCCTTTTGAGAGACAGCTGTTTTCAGACTGAGTCCCAGTTAACATTCCTGCTTAAAAATTACCTCGTACATCTGAAAGAGTCAGGGATTTTCTCACTGCATTCTGAGAGAAAACTGCTATTGAAGGGCCAAAAAGAATTTGAAATGGGAAGAAGTTGCTGTTAAGAATAGGGAAGTCAAATGTCTGTATATCTGCCTGGCCTGGTATATGCTACAAGTACTAACAAGCAATTGTGTTGCAAAGCCAAGAATAAATCCTTAGCCTTTTACTGCCTTTAATAGAAATAGCTGCCTGAGAGTCATGCTGTTATTCTTGGCAGACTGTTGCAGCTCAGCTCTCAGTAAACTTCATGAAATGGAAATACAAGGACAAGGGGCACCTAACAGGAAACCCACTTTCTCATCTTTCCATTACCTTACAGACAGACAAATCCACAGGAGTTGCCTCCTCGTATTCATTCTTTTGAGCAATCTACAGACTCAGCATTGTTATATGACCTTCTAACCATGTGTGCACAACAAAGGATTGCTCGATGCTTTACAGATGTGTTTCCTATTCAAAATAATAGTTCAGTTCAGAAAGTAAAATACAGAAAAACAGTGTAGTATCCCACATCTATATTTTTCTTAAAGAGTAAGAGACTTCTCTCACTTTTTTTTTTTTTTTTTTTTTGTGTAGGATGTTAGCTGGTTTTAATTGGAAACAAAACAGAATAAAAACCTAAGTCTGATCTTAAATTCAACATGACCACACTGTGAAGGCATTTCTTGAGTCCCTGGCCAATATAATCTTTCTTTACCAGCCAAAGTTCTGTCGCTAGCATGAAGATATGCTCTGCCCCCTATTTCATTCCATCTCCTATCAGATATGGGGCAGCAGTCCTTTCCCTAGCTCTCATTAATTAGCTGAAAAGCTGTTTGTTAACCACTGATCATTTAAAAGCCAGATTTCAGCTGTTCCACATGATGTTGTAACCCATATTGGATGCACTTTAATAACTCTGAGATAATTCTTAGCATAGCAGTTATCTTTTCCAGGAAAATGAAACTACCTGGTGATAGATGAGGTCTCCTGGAAAATTCTAATAACAGAAGTTTTGAATATTCTCTAGTTCATTAAGTACCTATTTACAGAGGACCTGTAGCTTTTAACTCTGACTGGTAAACCTTTATGTTGTTGTTTGTGTAGAACTCATTTGCAGCCTCTAAAGGTTTGCATTTCTTGATTAAAGTTATTCGTAGCTTATAGTTTAGACAACTGAAATCATTGTACTTTTCAAACAATGCTAATTGGATTCTAGATTGCACTATTTTGCTGTGTTTAGCAAAGAGAGAACCAGTATCCTGCTTCTCTGCGTGCTGTTCAGTATGCACTGGATCATTAATGTGAAATACTGCACAGATGGTTTGCAATTCATCTTAAAGATGAACTGCAGTTCCTTAATGGTCTTGAACTTTTAGTTTAAGAAAATAAATAATATAAATCCTTCAATGTAGGGCATAGGGGAGAAACCAAAAGTGCCCGTTCCTGGCAGTAGGATTATAAAAAACTCTGCTCGAAAATGCCTCCCATCTTACTAGACATTACTTATTTCCTGACATCATTTCTTGGAGTGGATTAAATATCATCAGCCAAATATTTTGCACAACACAGAGGGTGCCAAGGAATTATCTGAGAATAGACGTATGTCTGTGTGTCACAACGTATCACTGGAAGTGGCCAATATAAATTAAAAATGCTAGCCGGAGTTCTCAGGCTAAAGTGACACCATAATAGCACATTAACTCCAGTTTTCTGGGGTTTGTTTTGTTTGGTTGGGGTTTTTTCTCAGTATGAAATTCACACTTCTTTATAGCCAGGTTCTTATTTGTTGTATATTAGGGTCATATTTCAGAGCAGCAGGCAATAAACTGTTTTGGAGTTTAATTATTTAATCTCTGTTAGAACATTTTGGGCCAGTGCACTGGAAAATCCTGACTCATGACCAACACTTCAGTGGGGAGTGTCAGTTGAATTTCTGCACAGGCCATAAAAACTATCAACAATTTACTGTCTGCACAAAATCTTTTTATAATTTGCTACCTATTATTGGTGTCTGATTGCACTATCATCAATGATGACAAAAAGTCTCATGGTGATTTCAGTAGGAGGGAAAAACAGAATTAAAACTAATCTGTTAAATGTATTGGAAGTCTCAAGAAAAGCAGCTGTGACGTTCAGTGTGAAGGCACACCACCAGTATTGTCATATTCCTGGTGAAGGCTTAACAGCCTGTGACTGGAATGTCAGGAAAAGTTACAGGTTCTCTCGGGAGACAGGTTTGTAATGTATCCCTTAATATGAGAACAGGGTCAGCCAATTAAATGAAAAGAATGGCAAATTGAAAAGATGAGAAAAGCTCTCTTTTCATATAGGTTAGCCCAAACTGTCAAATCCATTGCACATAGAGTCATCAGGTCAAATATTATGGCTGGGTATTTAGAGAGTTTGGAATGTATCCTGCCAATTCATATTGCTGTGTGATGATAATTAGGCACTCTCCTGATGGGCTTCAGGTTCCAAGAAAGACAAACTTCTTCCCTTGAACTTCACTGTGCACTTGGTGAATTTCAATATATTTATGAGGACCAAGACAGAAAGAAAAATTCTCAAAGGTCAAAAGCATTGTAACAAAATATAGTAACATTCCTGTTCCTACTGACTTTCCGTGGGAGCTGGGTACCGAACCCTCCATGGTGACCCTGAAATTGTCCCTCATTGTGTTTTGGTTATGACTAAGGTACATGAAATTGAAACTCTTGTGGGAAATCTTGTGCTCTGTGGGAAAAATTATCAAAGGGAGAAAACCCAAAATTTAAGAAGCACAGGGAGAGGAGCACAGGCTTCAGGCCCTAAGCTTCAGTCAGTATATTCCTAGGAGGGATGAGTAGACTTTTTGGAGTGCAAAGATGCAGCTGAAGGGCAGTGTTCCTTGTAACCCAAGGAACATTTGGGTTGGATTCTGGAGGTCAGTGGCTGAAGAGGACATCTATGTCCCCCCTTCTCCCTCCGCCTTCCTATTCCCTATAATATATTTGTCAATCTCCTAGCATGCAGTTCAGTGGGTGTTCTTACAGGAACATTACTATAAAACTTCTATTGTTTCTAATTATTTAATTATTTTACCTACAACATTACTTTGTTGGAAAAGTTTGGGTTTTCTTAGTGTAAGGAAATAAATACCTAACAGTAGTGAAACACAAAGTAGAAGCTGCTTTATGCTCCAAACTGTGTAACAAAAATCAGACCACAAGTGGGGAATCAACATTTTTGAGGAAGGAAATTACATAGAATGAAGTGGAGAAGCACCATGAAACACATTGTCAAATCAAGAAAATCAGTGGCTACTTGGTTCTCAGGCTGACTACCAAAGGGGAAAGAGTGAAACTGATGATATTGTCTGAAGACACAGCAGTAACCCCAGATGTGGTTTTGGCTTTATTATAGGCTTTTGTTATGGGAGGATCTTTATTACGGCTGGAGATTCTTCATTGTTAGTAACCCATAGCACAGAGAGAATGGGGCCTTCAAGTATAAAATCAACCATTTAATTTATATGTATACTGAATCCAACATACCATCATTAAGTTACATGGGATTCCTTAAGTTATTTTAAAATATCTCCTTTCAGATGAGAAACATCTCTAAAATATGTGACTGTTCTGTAACCAAACAATAAAAAAGCCCAAGCAAACAAGATCCAAAAGGCTGTGCTGTGATACATGTAACACAGAGGAATGTTATGGTCTGGAGTTCTCTGCAGCAGAAAACAAGGTGGAAGAGGTGCTGTGATTGAGGCACTTCAGTAAATTTTCAAATTGCTGTGACAAGACATTCAAACCCATAAAAGGAAGCTTATAGAGCTGTCAAGGTGTCAGTACCATGAAATGTCTCTATACACACCTTGTAGGTATTTGAATAATCTAAGAAACCTCTCTGCAAGGTTAAATAAGTGATGAGAAAGTTCTTCTCTCTTTTTACTACTGCTATTCTGTGCTCCACCCACCTGTAGCATGCACAGCTCTTTCTTTCCATTCATTCCACTGTAATCTATTCAAACATCTAGATGAAGGGATCTTTCAGAGGACTCCTCTTATTTTTGTAACAAGAAACCCGACCAGTAAATTCCTATGGGACGTAGACTAACTTCATTCTCACGGTAAAATCCAAACCACTTGGTGACATACTGTAAAATGAGACTACTCATATAACACCATGTCACAAACTGTTCACAACAAATGAGACAGGCAGGCACCTCTCCTGCCAACTACTAACACCCTGCTTGCTCCTCTCAGCTCTTCCTGGAGCTGTCACTTCCAATAGCATCTTTCAGAGAAAAAGGCCAGAAAGGATCATTGTGATTTAGAAGGATAAATATTTCATAAATGAGAAAGGTGCCCTTAGGTGCCTTTGCCAAGTTCAAAATCCTGGGACTAACCATGAGTAAGTTGGGATTTAGTGTATTGGGATAAATTGCTGTGTTTAGGTTGCATTTAGATACCGAAGTTAGGATGTTCTCGGATGTTCACTAGTAAAGACTGCCTCCAGACCTGGCACTTCTGGGTCTAGAGCTAGTTTGGATTTGAAGACTGTGGCTTACAGCAGTGTACCACAGCCTCAGGGCTGAGATTAGATCTCTGCTCTTTGTGTTGATTGCTTGGGAAGCAAGACAGTGAAGCTTGGGGAAAGGGAGAGGAGAGGCTGGACTGTGACATAAGAGAAAATGCCCAAACAGCCAGTCCTAACATCGGGAGCTACTGCCACCACAGCCCATGCCATAAAGCAGTAACTGTCGGACTATGTCACTCTGTGTGGAGTGATTCCTTGTTTATTAAATGTCTTCTTTCAGACTGTTGTTTTATTTGAGAGAAAGCACTACTGAGCACTAGAAAGACATATGCACTGACCTTTACTTATCATTCATTGTGCAAAGGCAGGACACAAGACCTACAAGCCACTGTGTCAGAAACAAGAGCATACAGCCCATTCTAGGAGCTCTAGACCGCTGTGCACTGGAGGAGCCAGAAGTATGTTAAGCATCAGGAAGCCTGATGATGGTCCATGCTCACTAACTGCTGAATGAACACCAGAGCAGCTCAGCAACTGACCTTGTAAGTCTGTAGTCACCAGCATTGTTGAGAACCAGCAGCATATTTTCATGACCTTCTTCAGCTGACATGTCCACCAAGAAGGTGTCTTCCTCCAAGTCATTTGCCTTCTTTGTCTTTCATGACATCTCCCCTCTTTCCTCCAGGCTGCCATATCTGCTCACAAAGGGTCATGAGTTCATAAGCACAGTGAGAAGAGTTGGATTTCAGGTTAGGAATAAAAGAGAAAATACAGAGGCAGGACAGGTGTAAGGGGAGAGTGTCACTAAACCGTGACACTGTGATAGATTAATGCTTGTATTACTGTCCTTCTCCTTTTTATTTGTAGCACAGGCAAACCAGTTCTTCTGCCTGAATCAGCTGGAAAGGCTGTGGCTTCTTTTTAAACAGATTAGATAGCTTCAGTAAACCTGTAATTTCCAACTCAAGTATCTTATATATTGTCTGCAATTTCATATTGTCCACAACAGTGATCTTTGCATCATTAGAGCAGAGACAAGCCTGGAGAACAGAGGGCTGTGCGTATTTTATCCCTTTCTTTCCAAGATTTCTGCCATTTAGTGCTGCATTGCTTTCAGCCTGTCTTTCCTATCCTTAAGCATAATAGTCCTGAACAATTAGGAAGGGCATGGGTATTAACTGGGGTCCCTGATTGTGTAGTAGTCTGTAGGGGAAAACAACAACAATCTGGAATTCCATGTATTATTTCATGGAAACTTCCCTGACATCTGGAAGGGATGGTAGATCCCCGTTCTGTAGGCAATACCCTCTAGTTCCATAGGAGTATTAGCACATCACTCAGTCTAAGGCAGTTACTTCACCAAGGTGTGAGGCACACAGATGCTGTCAAACTCCCTGAATAACCTGAAAAAAAAAGGGCTTATGTGCCTGAAAGCTTTTTTTATTTATCCTCCAACAGTATCAGTTGTGTCTCATAAAAGATATTACCTCTCCCCACAATCATACTTTGCTCATTGAAGCATTACAAGGCATACTTAATTACTGCAAACACCCTGGGGATGCTGGATTATAAAGCCTATAGGCATTTAAAGTAGGATTAATGTCTTTGCATGACAGCAGAAACTGATGCCTTATACTGAATACCTTCTTCGTCTCAGTCTTTAAGAGTAAAACCAATTGTTTTCTGAGTACCCAGTCCCCTGAGCTGGAAGACAGAAGCAGGAAGCAGAATGAAGCCCCCAGAATCTGAGGGGAAATGGTTAGTGATCTCTTATACCACTTAGACACACACAAGTCTACAGTGTGAGATGGGATCTTACCGAAGGTATTGATGCAAATTCTCACCAAGCCACTTTCCATCTTTTATCAGCAGTCCTGGCTATCTGCAGAGGTCCCAATTGTCTGGAAGTTAGTAGATGTGATGGCCATCTACAAGAAGGGCTGGAAAGAGGATTTGGGAAACTACAGGCCTGTCAGCCTGACCTCAGTGCCAAGGAATATTACGGAGCAGATCATCCCAAATGCCATCACATGACATGTACAGGACAACAAGGTGATTAGGCCCAGCCAGCATGGGTTTAGGAAAGGCAGGTCCTGTTTGAATAACTTGATCTCCTTGTATGACATGTGACTCACTTAATGGATGAGGGAAAGGCTGGGGATGTTGTCTACCTAGACTTTAGTAGAGCTTTTAACTCCTTTTTCCACAGCATTCTCCTGGAGAAACTGGCTGCTCACATCTTGGACAGATATACACTTTGCTGGGTGAAAAGCTGTCTGGATGGCCAGGCCCAGAGTGGTGGTGAATGGAGATAAATCCAGTTGGTGGCCAGTCACAAATGGAGTTCTCCAGGGTTCAGTATTGGGGCCAGCTCTGCTTGGTATATTTATCAGTGATCTGGAGGAGGGGATCAAGGGCACCCTCAGTAAGTTTGCAGATGACACCAATCTGGGTGTTGATCTGCTAGAACGTAAGGAGGCTCTTGAGAGGGATCTGGACAGGCTGGATTGATGGTCCAAGGCCAATGGTATGAGGCTGAACAAGGCTAAGTGCCAGGTCCTGCACTTGTGTCACACCAACCTCATGCAACGCTACAGGATCAGGGAAGAATGGCTGGAAAGTGCCAGGTGGAAAAGCACCTGGGGGTGTTGGGTTGAGCCACCCAAACAGGAGCCAGCAGTGTGCCCAGGTGGTCAAGAAGGTCAATGGCATCCTGGCTTGTATCAGAAGCATCCTGACCTGCAGGACCAGAGGAATGATCATCCCCCTGTACTCAGCACTGGTGAAGCACCACCTCAAATACTGTGTTCAGTTTTGGGCTCTTCACTACAACAAGGTGGTGACATTGAGGTGCTGAAGAGTGTCCAAAGAAGAACAACAGAGATGGTGAGGAGTGTAGAGCACAGTTCTTATAAGTAGCAGCTGAAGGAACTGGAGTGGTTTAGTCTGGAGAAAAGGAGGCTGAGGGGAGACCTTCTCACTCCCTACAACTACCTGAAAGGAGGTTGTAGTGAGGTGGGGGTTGGTTTGTTCTGCCATGTAGCAAGTGATAGGACAAGAGGAAATGGCCTCAAGTTGTGCCAGGATTAGATATTGGGAAAAATTTCTTCACAGAGAGCATTGTGGAGCACTGGAACAGGCTGCCCAGGGAAGTGGTGGAGTCACCATCCCTGGAGGGATTTAAAAGATATGGAGATGTGGCGCTTAGAGACATATTTTAGTGGTGACCTGGCAGTGCTGAGTTAATGGTTGGACATGATGATCTTAAAGGTCTCCTACAACCGAAACAATTCTATGATTCTGTGATCCTGTCATGCCACTGAGAAGCAAATTTGCAGTGGAAATAATGCCATTTTAATGCCCAAAAGTTTGAATGTCTGGTTGGTTTGAAGAAACAGTCTGCTTTTTACATTTTCTCCAAGGATATGGAGTTTTGTATGGAAGTCACACAATAATTGGCTTTTCAGACTTGTTTCCTAAAGAAATGAAGCTTTATGTATTCATGCAGTTTATCTATCAGTCTCTCGGCTTCTCCATAACTTTGGAAATTGCTAGCCAATTACAACCAAATTTTGGAGAAGGCTGACATCTGAAAATTATTATATTCCTAAAATTGTGCAGAAACTGGGAGCTGAGTAGAATAGAAAGATTTAAATTAGATGTCAGTGGGACAGAGGAAAACAACTCATGCATTATAGGGAGTTTCTGGCGGCAGTTGGCAATGCCTTGAGCACATAGAGCCAACCTGCATACCTAGGGCTGGATTGGCCACAGCCCAGCATGGACCACCTCTAGTCTGCCCTGCAAATGGGAAAAGAGGTGGGACTCTTGGAACTGCGAGGATTTAGGGGGTAGAGAACAGAAGTCATTATGCAAATGAGTTAGTTGTGCTGTTTCTGACACAGGTTTTTTTTGTTTGTTTGTTTTGGGTTTTTTTGTTTGTTTGGTTGGTTGGTTTTTTGATTTTTTGTTTGATTTGTTTTTTGTTTGTTTGTTTGTTTTTGTTTTTGTTTTTTATTTTGAGATGTTTATTTTATCTGTAAAGAACACTGATTTTTATTAGTCAGAATATTTGAAATGAATCAGGTAGTCTCCACCCTTTGGTTTTCAAGACCAAACTGGACAAATACCTGAACAATCTTTCCTGGCCCATAGCTGTCCCTGCTTTGAGCAGCAGGTTGGGCTGGAGACCTCCTGAGGTCCCTTCCAACCTGAATCATCCCACAATCCTATGAATCTATGAAGGCAGGCTTGCGTTACTGTGATGCCAAAAGCAGAGTATGGATATGTTCACCTGGCCTAATTTTTATTTCTTTTGGTCAATTAGATTTTTAAAAGTTCTGTAGCATTTTTCAACACGAAAAAAATATCTGGGCATGCTAGCCATGGACAAAGACTAAATGAAGAATGAAGAATTTAGTGACTAAATCATTAACCTATGACACAGAAAATCAGAGTTCTTTAGAGTCTTCCTATATGAGTTTATACAAGTAACAGTGGATGGGAGTAATCTTATGTAATTTTAACCCTTCAGCAGTTAGGTAGCTAATTTAATCTGTCTCTTTAGATGGCCTCATGGGTCGACAAAGATATGAAGGGCTCAAAGCCAGCTTCTGCAACATGTTCTGTTGGGATGGGCTCTTTCTTTCACTTGACAGCGAGAGGAGAAGAGATAATAGCGTTCCGTGGTTTTACATGGAGTTGTGCCAATAAATCCATCCTGGACTGCAAGATGCTCAGATTCTGTCTAAACACCTTTGATAAGTAATTGTCTGATGTGTAGTGTATATATTAGAGGAAGGGAATAGTTTCCCACAGAGTTTTATGTCTAAGTCAGTAAACACAATACCAAAACACACAATGGTAACTTGTCTTTAAAGACAAATTTTGTCAAAAGAGGTTCCCTTAATCTTTGAAATCTTTTCTTCCTCCTACAACACCCATTCAGCCTCACCCCTTAGATGGCCAGAAATAAGTAAATGAATACAAGATAAACAGAAAATTGATCCATTTTGATGAATTAAACCAAAAAAGCAACATCTCCCACCTGTCCTGGTTTCAGCTGGGACAGAGTAAATTTTCTTCCTAATATCTGATATAATGCTGAGTTTTGCATTTGTTCTGGAAACAGTGTTGATAACACAGAGATGTTTTGGTTACTGCTCAGAAGTGGCTTACACAGAGCCAAGGCCTTTTCTGCTTCTCACACCAATAGTGAGTAGGCTGGGGGTGCACAAAAAGTTGGGAAGGGACACAGCCAGGAGAGCTCACCCCAACTAGCCAAGGGGATATTCCAGACCATGTAACATCATGCTGAACAATAAAACAGGGGGAAGTTGTCCAGGTACTGGCTGAGCATTGGTCAGTGGATGGTGAGCAATTGCACTGTGCATCACTTGTTTCATATTTTATTTTTATTATTATCCCTTCCTTTTTGCCCTATTTGTCTTATTAAACTGTTTTTATCTTAACCCATCAGTTTTACCTTTTTTACCCTCTTCCATCTCCCTGTGCAGGAGCAAGCACATGGTTGTGTGGTGCTTAACTGCCTGTCATTAAACTGCAACACCCACAAACCCACAAAAATCCTAACCACATGGAGATAGAAAAAAGCGAACACAACCCCCCCAATAAGCAACTCTGATGTTTTAAATCTGCATTAGAAGTAGGTGGCTTCTGTTTTCCAATATTCGCCTCTAGAGAAGAGGAGAATAAATCCCAGAGAAGGAATGAGGGGAATGAGGAACATTAAGCTGATATAAGCTTCCATGCTCTGGCTGGTCTGGTGATGCAAGTGAGTGATAAGAAATTCTGAGAATTTCTAAAGTAGCCCTTGGCTCTCATTAACTTTCTTCATTGAGTCCTAGCTTAGAAAACCCAGCATCTACCAAACTTCACCATATTCCCAAGAAGGCACTTGTTCTTGAACTACTTGCATTGCTAGAAAGTCAGCTGCTGTAAAATAAGAGGGCACATTTAATTTCATTTAATCCAACTCCTGTTGTAAAGAAGTCCCAAGGTCCTCTTCCAAGTATTGAGGCTTAGCAATGGTAAACCTCAGCATGGTTCAACACATGCTGATTTTCTAACACTTGATAGGCAAAAAGGAGGATTTCTTCAGAGATGTCTCTCCTCCAGTAGTTTATAAGTGCATGAACAGCTATAACCTAGAAAAGTTACAATAAACTGATACTCTTAGACTTTACAGAGAGGAAGATGGAGAATTGCCAAAAAAAAAAATCCCAAACCAAATTAGGAAATAAAACCATTTACCCATTTTATTTCTATTTGGTGTTCAGGTGGTCTAACACAAGGAGACGTCCCTCAGAGTATCTGAGGGTTTCCTATAGATAGTTGTAAAGCTGGTTTTAGGTTGCCATGTTCCACATGAGCTATTTGTCATTTTCAAGAGCCTTAAATATTTTTTTCCCTTTTGAGAAGACAACTCAACTGTAGAAATCCATCTTTTTGTCAGTGTAACCTGATGGCCCATAAAAATATCTTGAAAGTCTTGTTTCTTTGAAAACAATAGAAACAGACACGACATAATTTCCTCACTCAGCAATGCTGTGGATAGACAGAGTGGTGAGCCAGGCAAGGAGCTTGCACCCTTCACAATTATGGGGAGACATGCTGTCATTCTGACTGCACTGAGCATAGCGGGGGAGAAAATTGGCAAACTTAAGGAGGGTGAAAAGGCCCAGAAATTAGTCAAGAGTTGAGAAGATGACATATGCATATTTTGGATTTGTGGCTAGCTCCTGGGCGAGAGTCCCAGTCCCAAAGGGTGGAGGGTAGCTTGTATACGCATCACATAGCACTCAGTCATTGTCTTCTCTAGGTCCTGTGTGACTGCTTTGGTCTTGAGGCGTAGTTATGATTCATCTTTGTGCTTTTTCCACTTTGAAGTTGATGAAATAATGAATTGATGCTTTACATGATTTCACAACCTGGCACTGAGGCCATATGTTAGCGCCAATAACCCAAACTATATTCCTACTGCTTGGAACATCCCCCAGAAAAAGCTGTCCTGTCAGCCATGCCTGGTTAAATGGAGCCAACTGGATCACTCCTGCTAGAAGCCCAGAGAGGGAGCAGCTGCACACAGTTTGGATGGTCTAGGGAGTGATAGCCTGCAGTCAAATGGGGAGCAAGCTAAGCTGATGTGACATCAGAGTCTTAAAACAACAGAAGTTATTTAGTCTGATTACAGGGCACATAAAGATGCTGTAGAGAAGTTTGAAAGGGAGTGGTACACAAGAGTTACTGGTATGGGACAATAGACAAGATGCAAATATACATGGCTCTTTTCAATATACAATAGCTCACCATGGAGTTACATGCAGAGCTAATTGTGGTTATGATTGTAGATGTCCCATGCCAGTAGATAAATAGGCACTTAGGATGGTTTGTTCGAGGCTTCTTTATGCACTGGGGGCTTGAAAAATTTTGTCTTAGATTTACCAGACCAACACCATTATGCATGTGTAATCTGGACTTTACTTTGGGAAGCTTTGTGCAGATTTTATAGGGAATATTTTCTAGATGTCATTAACAGCCTAGAGGCCAAGCTGAACTTGGGAAACTCAAATTAATTAAGGCTATTTTTCAATTGTTAAATACAGCTAATTTGCAACAGAGCCCAAGAGGTTGATGAATTAAATAACCTGGTCAAAGGAGAAAGACATAAACCATCTTTCTTCCATGTTCTTCTTTCCTATATGAAAAGAACTCTTCAGGTATATGGAGCTCAATCTCATTCTCCTTCAAAACTTTTGTACTACGATGTTACCCTGATGACTGTGAACACCATGATGTGCTTAGACTCCTGGGAGTGCAGATATGTCTGCAACTATTGCTCATAATTTTGATGAACCGTTAAAGGTAATGTAATGTTTTGTAATCTCTAAGTGGGAAATTAATGATACCCAAAAGCTGGTGCAACAACAGATGTTCAGATGCAGTAATAATGGCCTTTGTGTGTTCACATGCCTTGAATTACATTTAATATTAGCACAGAGAACCATTTAAAAGTGGTACTGTTGTTTAGAGAATATTTATTTAAACATTCAAAGAAGGCAGGGGTTTTTTAATTTAAAATTAAACTCTTTTAAAAGTTCCTTT
>JANHGN010027357.1:0-39130 GCA_024605025.1 Megaceryle maxima
GTTTATAAGGGAAATTTACATTAAAATAAAAAAAATTAAAAAACAAAAAAAAAAAAAAATTTCTCAGATTCTAAAGACTGTCAGGATTCAACCAAGAACAGCCTACTATATCCATTATTACTTTTGCAGGATACCAAAGTTAGTTTCTCCAGCCTCAGAACAAAGTAGCTGCCACCAGCCCCGGAACATAAAGCAGCTGCATTTGACCTCCACAGGCACGAGAAGCACCAGACCTTTCATCGGATACCACAAGCCACACAGCAAATAAAACAAAACATTTTGAGGTTTTGTCTTAAGTTTCTTGCGCTTTCACTAAGCAGAGTGGCAAAACACACTCTGGGACAGCTAATCTAAAAGTATCCTGACTGAAAACCTCTCTTTTTTGTGACATACTACGTTTTCTCTTCTGTTTTGCTTTGTATTTGCTTTGTTTTTTATATGATTGCCTAATAGAAAAACTTTAGCAAACATCAGAGGGGTTTTGGCTGGGGTTTTTTTGTTTGTTTTTGTTTGGGATTTTTTTGTCTGTCTTTTAAATATTTAGTTTTTTATCTACTTACAAATATTGATCTCTCGTTTACCCTCAAGGAAAACCTGATGGCGTTGTTTGTAGTGAGATAAAATTATACACAGAACAGCAAACCTGTAATTTCAGATCAGTTTCACTCTTGAAAAATCAATTCACTTTATTTATTATCTATTTACAAATTGTTACTAACTACAAACCGTGTTTGTTAATTCATGACTATTTAATGTAGGATAAGTATTATGAGGGAGCTTACAGTATTCAATTTTGTATTTGATTTTTAACCCACCCAATGTAAAATAAGAGGGTACAGAGCTTTTGGAAAATTCAGATGCTGACATCATGGATATTCCAATACCACGAGAGTAAGAACAAAATAAAGCAATAGGAATGGCTCATATATTAAAAGAGATGGAATTAGGGATGTCAACAGAACACAAAGGTATTTCTTCCTTACCAAATGCTTCATCTAAGAGTAAATACTACCAAGTCACCACAAATGCCATTATCATCATGGGAAAAAATTAAAACAAACTTCTCTGTTGCCTTCCAACTTACAATTTTGGTAAGGGGAAAGAAAAAAAAAAAGGCAAAAGACAACCAAACAAAACCAGTTCTACCTCTGACACGGCATATAAAGTTCTCGACATGGAAAACACAGAGTATGAAGATCTGGAATAAGGGCATGTATCTTTACGGGGACATGTAAGAAGGTAAATACATTTAAGTAATGAAAGGTGTGGAGCCAAAGCTCTGAATCCACTGTGTGGATACGCATTCAAAAGTGGTATCATTAGCTCAGTTTAGCTTAATCCTCCTTCCTAATAATACACTTTAAACTTTACACCTTAAGTTAATCCATCTTAAATTCCCTGAGTGTCTCCTTACAGGCTTAATTTAATGCCCAGCTCACATTCTGCCTGACCTTTCCCGCAGAGCCGTGGGCAGGCAGAGTGGCTGTGACCAGCCTGCTGGCCCCAGCTCCTCCTCTGCCCAACCTCTATCTGCTCCCACAGAGCCTCTTTTGGCCACATGCACCTTGTTTTAACTGCTCACCGAGTTGCTCACCAAATCCCCACTGCATTTGTGTTTCCCTCCTTCCCTTCCCTGGGAGGGAGATGAGGTGGCTATCTGTGCTAGTGAAGCCTTCCAAGGCACCTCAACTGCCTTGGTAGGAAGAGAAGCTTTGTTCCTGCTGTTTAGTTTCTCTCTATGAACTGCAGCAAATGTATTCTTAGTTAAGAGGCACCCTGGTACTTTCCCCTGAGTTTGTCTTCTCTTTCTCCCAACCTAATCTGGGATCTCACCCTAACTCCATGAACTCTCTATGTCCTCACCTCTCTCATCTCTGCCACCCTCATTCCCAAACTGACTCCAGATCTCCCATCTTCCTTCCATGGGCAGGCTGCATGTACTGACCCAACCCCTCAGCATGTTCCATCGTCAACATCCACCCACGGAGAGCTGAATACGCAGATGAGAAAGTGGCAAACCAACATAGCTCCTCCTGTTCCCCTGCTCTGTGGAAGTAGCTGTCTCTCTACACAGGGGCAACCGACAAGGCCAACAGCTTGAGCTCTGGGCCAAAATGGGACCGATGTCCCAAATCACCAAGGGATGAGCTACCCAACTACAACAGAGATGGAGGATTTAAGCAATCACACCAGGGGAGGTTGGATGGTTTAAGGAAACTGTTTAAGACCAGCCATCTTAAATGCCAAACCATGCATATCTCTCATTAATATCCTTACGTGACCTCCACAGAAACCAAACATCTGCATCAAGAATTGTGAAACTACAGGCATGCTGTAGAGAAACGACTTGTTATGAATAAGTAACTTATAATTTATGAAGTCATCATTAAGTCTAGTATCATAAATCTCCCTGTTGAGGATGGAAACTGCAACTCAACTGACCATAACCAAGAAGAGGAACCCACGCATCAAGGAATATTCACTTGCAGGCGAAACTCGGCCTCAAACAAAACCCGATACCGTGCTTCTATTTACTTTCTCATGGATACTATTCAAAGCTGTGGCACAAGGCATCTTCCTAAATTAGACAGGGAAGCAAAGAAAGGGAAAGCTGTGGTGGGTGTTGTGAAGTTTCATCAGTACTGAAGTGGCTTGCTGATAAACCTAAGAAAATGTGGGCAAAGGCATCCCCTTTCACAGCACCTAAGAGGAACTAACGTTCAGCTGACAGTCCCTTGACCTCTGCAGCTCAGAAAAGACTTTGGAATAGACAAAGCAACACCCATAGCAGAAGTCTGATGTCAAATATATTCTCTGTGTTTCCTGATTTTACATTTTTCCCCTGTAAGAACTGTTTCCAATTTTACAATAAAGAGCCTTTCCTTTGCTAGACTAAAACCTGGACCCAGTTGAAGACTGTCCATCATTTAAAATTATTTACAGGAAATTCAGAAAGCACATTACACTGTAACAAAAGCAAAACAAATAAACAAAGAAAGGCAACCCTGTTGGGTTTCTTGTTAGAAAATGTGCCAAAGGCCTGAAGGTCAAAACTGGTTTGGAAGCCTCAGAAAGCAAGGTGTGCTTTCCACCACGCCAGGAGGGGTCAGTTTGAACTCTGCAGAGAGAGCAGTGAAACATCACCAGACACCTTTAGGGCAAGCTGTGGTTAAAGGGGGAAAAAGACGTGGGATCAGAGTCCCTTGATCAGCTGCTCAAACCATCTTCGCAGGAAAGCCCTTGGCCTGAATTATCTCACCTGCCTTTAAAGGGGTTCCTTGTCTGCAAAAAAAGTTTTGAGGTTCTTGAGGAAAGAGGGGGAAAAAAAAAAAAAAAAAAAAACCAACAGAAAACAACACCCTATTATTGTAACAACAATTTACTCTTTCTCCAGGGAGTATTCTGCTTCAGCAGCTCCACCATGAAGAATGGTGGGAACAGAACAACACTAGCCAGCACAGAACGGAACCCATTCTTCTGTGCAA
The DNA here is from genome assembly GCA_024605025.1 of Megaceryle maxima. Taxonomy (NCBI): domain Eukaryota; kingdom Metazoa; phylum Chordata; class Aves; order Coraciiformes; family Cerylidae; genus Megaceryle; species Megaceryle maxima. Next base: position 3,486 of record JANHGN010027357.1, read on the forward strand.
AGGGGCAATCACGGCACTGCTTTGTGTGCAGCAGCACTGGGGAACACTGCGCATCGTTCTGCTCAATGGACTGTACCAGACACCTGTTTCCCATTTCGAAGCCATTACAAACACAACCAAAGTCAGCAGAACTGGAGCAGCATCATTAAGTTATTGCACGAATCAAAATCCAAGCCAAAATACATGCAGAATTGAGGCAAAATTCAATTATGACTTTTCATTTGGGACTTAATTCTTAGTCAGCACTTTCCCATCTCCGCTCACTCTGCAAGCCACAGCAGAAAGACAAAACCATACTCCCTTCAACACACTGCCTTCAACACAAAGCTTTAGAGCCATCTCCTTCCAGGAAGGAAAAAAAATAACTGTTACCTTGCATCAGTGGCAAATGTGGGCACTCAATCCTGTTGAAATTAATAGCAGTTTTGTCATCAGTTTCTACTGGAGAGAAATTTGGGTCATGCCCATTTTTCCTTTAACTTGTCAGTAAGCCAGCAGAAATAAATACCCCATCTTTGGCACCACCAGCGACCTCCTCCTCCTCCTCCTACTGATAAGGCAGCAGATGCTCTTCCTAAGCAGTAAGGGATAGAGAATACAGCTATTAGCCTGCAGTTGGTTAAAATGGGATGGATAAACATAGGCCAGGAATTAAGTGGCTTATCCAGGAAAGTGTTAGCCTAGAGGTAGCATAAAGGTGACAGCCTCGGATGACCACCCTGCTGCCTACACAAGTGATGGTGGACATCAGCCAGGTTACAGCCCCTGGCTGCCAGCTCTATCGTGCTGCTGGAAAACACTGTCCTTGTACCAGGCCCAAGGGGAAAAAAATACAAACCCAAGTGCCACTGTCTCAGCCCCCAGTGACTGCCTGGGTTTTCAGCACACTCCTACAACCCCAGGCCCTTCTGTCTGATAGCTCTGAACAGCCTGCTGCAGCCACTGCCCATGCATGTGCTCCTTCACTCAGAAGCAGGCAGGTGCCAGAAGTCAGGTCTTAAAGCAAAGCTACAAGATCTGCAACCAGTCACCTCAGCTGCTCCTGCTGCACCCAAATCCCTCTGCCCTGTCCTACCCAACTTTAGCCACTACTCACAGTCAGCATTTCTTCTCTCTACCTAGAAGGTGGGGAGTAAAACATCCTGTGCCCCATTAGTCTGACACAGCAGCGAGGCCTTGGGAATACCCACTACTTCAAAAATAAAGGGGTTTTATGGTGTGATCGTCCTGCAGCAGCAGGGAATTGGGTCAAGGCTCCCAGAGATGCCTCCTGCTGCTGTGTTCCTGCAGGAATCTGACATACAACAGGGGGGCATTAAGAAGGGTGTGTCCAGCAGGTCAAGAGAGGTTCTCCTCTCCCTCTACTCCACTGTAGCGAGACCACATCTGGAGTATTGTGTCCAGTTCTGGTCTCCCCAGTTCAAGGGGGCGGGGGTAATACTAGAGAGAATTCAATGGAGGGCTATGAGGATGATTAGGAGAACACAATCCCAGACAAGGGATACTAAAGAGATTTAAAACTCCTTTAAAGTTTCAGCTAAGTGTCCTCCTGTTATATGCCCATCAACAAAGGAACTGACAACAGTTCATGGATAATGATTGCCAAAGGAAAGTTTCATCTCCCAGTCAGTAACACAGAACTTGTGCTAAAAATCAACTTAATTATCACCCAGTTATGTAACCCTAAAATCCCAAGCACATCAATAGCAAAAAACCCCAAGTATCTGCTGGAATTACCAGTTAATTATGCAGTTAGCAGAATGCTGATACCAAATACTCTCTTTTGGTTTGCATTTGCATTTCAAAAGACACAAATCACAGTTTAAATGAGAAAATACATAATTATGCCTTTACCAAAATGCTTTTTCACTACCGCATTCAATAAGAAGTGATGATAAGGTACACATGACAATAAACACTCTTTTGAAGTTCATCAGAGAAAGGTATGACCAGCCAGCAAAGGTGCCCATTAGGTGTTATTTTATACATCCATTATGCCAGAGCTCATTGTCATTTGCAGTGGTTCACCAGCAAAATTACTGCTGTATTCCACATCCAGCAGCAATCCTCCTGCCAACAATGCCTCTGAAATCAAGACTTTGCTCACGCTGTCATGCACAGCCTGGCATTTTATGGAAGTCAACTGAGGCATGCCTTCCCCTCATACCTCTCATACCAGTTTAGAGAAACAGCTTCCTAATGTTTCTTTTAATCTGAAAGATTAATATTTAACCCTAATAGTGGAAGTAGTGAAAGGAAGCACTAGGCACGTGAAAGGCCTTTGGAAATGCTCCCTAACAGCTCACCGATGTGCAGAAAGATTAAAGCAGTACTGTGCTCAGACACTTAAAAGAAACAAATCTCTTCCCTATCCTAGCCCTTCCTGCTGATGACCTCAAGAGAAGTGGGGAGATACCCTCCCCAGAGGCTTGTGGGTGTCCCGCAGTCATGCCGAGACAATACTGAGAGACCATAACGATGCCAAGTTAAATGGAAAACCATCAGGCAAGTCTTCATGCTAAAGTCATGAAAACTAAGAGCCAGACCCTGTCAAACACATCACGAGCTGGAAACCTAACAGAATATCCACTAGGCCAGCAGATGAGCAAGATGAAAAAGTGTTTGAGAAAGATCATGCCACAGCAGAAAAGTTAAAATCTTTGCATCAGTGCTCTCTGCAAAGGAGTCTCCCTTTTCAGCAAGCGAGTGTGAGAACTAGTTTCAGGTTAAGGTGTGAGCAGAAGAGGGTTTAGAAAGACACACACACAAGCAGTAAAATGAATAGCAATAAATCATGAAGACCAGATGGCATCCATCCATGAGCTGTAAAGTAACTTAAATAAAGAATTGCTGAACTACTGACTGTGCTGTGCAGCTTACTGCTTAAGGTGCCCTTATAAAAGGCGTGGAAGGTGACAAACGTGACTGATTTCTTAAAGTGGCTCTGGGAGTGGAGAGGCTCAAGAGACCAGAGGATAGTAAGTCTTGTTCCTATAGCTAACAAAATGATTGAAAGAGGAACATTAATAGATAAATATTCCAGAAGGGAAGAAAGTCAATGCAGCTTTGGCAAAGAGAGGTCATGTCTCACGAACCTGTAAGAGCTCTGCTGACAGCACAAGGATGTTCTGGCCAATACAGGCAACATCTGCACGACAGAAATGCTTTGCACATGCCAGGTCTAGCTGCATCCCACAGCCATATGGGATGAGACCTAAGCAAACACCAACCCTCTCCTCTGCCCTGGTTTCCACACAAAGAAAAGTGGGGCATGCAGCTTGGGTATGGGCTCAGTACTGTCTGTCGGCGTGCCAGCACGGGTGATTACTGGTCTAGGACCTCCTGCACACTGTGCTTGGCATCAGGAGGTATGCAGGGATGCAATCATGGCAGAGTTGGATTCTAAAGCCATTAAAGAGATCTCCTGAAAGCTCTTAAAGACAGCTTAGGGATAAGGAGGACGGCTCTTCATGGATTATTAGCAGCTTAAAAATAGGAGACCAAGGGTAATAATAAATGGACATCTCTCACAAGTAATGGAGGTTAGCAGGGAAGTCTCACAGCACTCTGCACTGGGACCTGGGCTGAAAACTGTACTCATACATCATCTTAAAAAAATAAAAATAAAAAATGGAAGTGACAGAGTTTTCTGATGACTCCAGACTACGCAATCAAGAGCTGTTTGTAAAAAAACTGCTGAAAAAATCTTGCAAAAACTGTGTGGCTGGCTGAAAAAATGGGAAGGTGAAAATCACTAACTGCAAGACAATGCAGGCAGTATAACCATCTTCCACCATACGTACAAAATAACTGGCTTTAAATTAATAAGCATCACACAATAAAGATACCTAACTGCAACTTGGCACAGGTTTTTGTGCATTCAGTCTCTTGAAAATGCTTGCTCAATGTTTGCTAATGTTCAAAAAAAAGCACAGGGTGAGAGAAGAAGAGTCGAGAGCAAGACAGAAATTGTAATTTTGCTGCTGCATAAATCCACTGTGCCCTGAACACAGCATGTCAGTCTGGTCCCCTCCCAAAAATTAATACCATGGGCTAGAAAACCATGGAGGGAGGAGATGAAGATGGTCAGGGGTAGCAAACTGATGATGTACAAGGAGAGATTACACCAACTGGCCGATTCTTTAGCTCATAGAAGAAATGATGAGACTCGACATAGATCCAGAAGTGATGATAAATGACATACACAGGGTGAAAAGGAATAGATCTGCTATTACTACAAACACAAGAATGAAGTGGCACTCCATTAAATTACCAGCTACCTGCTTTAGAAATGTCTCCAACAAACAAATAGGCATAATTAAATTGCAGAAGTGACTGCCACGGAATGTTTTAGATGTCAAGACTATAAATGTATTCAAAAAGGTATTAGGCAAATTCACTGAAGAAAGATACTGAAGGGTTATTAAGCACAACTGTCCAAATGCAATCTCCTGTTCGGAAAGTACCCGAATCGCTGACTGCTGGAACAGGCAAATGAAGCATCATTTTACCCTTGCCCTGATCTTACACCATTTTTGCAACCAACCAGTTTAAAGGATGAGGAACTGTGTTAAACAGCACAGTTTTCACATTCTTACAAAATGCCTGAAAACTACTTGATCCTCTGATTTCCTTTAGAGTTCTAACTAAAACACCCTAGAAATTTAAGAAGTGTTCAGAGATAGAGAGAGCCTTCAGAAATTTATTGAATCCTACTACTTTGCCCAAACATTGACCTGTTTACAAAAAAGGCAAAGTAAGACTTGGAAAATCTAGCTGAAGCATCTCACATCTATTATGTACAGCTATGACAGAGGTTCTTCAAAATTTCCTTCTGTGTCTGCACCATTTTAGGGTGGGTCTGTAACAAAATCCTTTCATGTGCTCCTCTGGATGGAAGCTGAGCTGCACTTTATGAAAAAGTAACTAATAGTGACAACACATACTAAAAACATACTGATAAAGATATCTACTTTGCACTGCACTGACGGTTTAGATTGTATGAATGCAGTAATCCTCTTGAAAATAATATATGCAAGGAAAAATGATGCAGGGAGGAATATCAAGGAGTGTTGCTGATCTTTAAAAATAATAATAATTAAAAAAAAATCAGCGATCACACACACAATTTATTAGCAAAGGATGAATGTTGACAACTCTTATCAACAATCATTGTGGCAACGCTCATTAAAAATTAAGGATTTGGAGGCTGCCAGATGAAAGAGATTACAAAAAAGTACCTGAATTTAGACACTACAGGATTAACAGATTGCAAAAGAAACCAAAAGGGTTAACAGCCATCATCCTGCAAAATGTAAAGGGGAAAAAGTAATCTTTTCAACAATAAAAGAAGTTACTTATTGGCTTTGCTGACACTCACAGATGAGCTAAGTAATCATCTCCCCCCACCCCCAAGTTATACAAGGTTAAAAAAAAAAAAAAAGTTCTGCTGTTGTTAAATATTCAGCTTATTTTATTACATTTATCTTCCTGCTGTTACCATAGAAATCAGAGCACCAGGAAGACTCACAGGCTTCAGCACCAAAAGGGCACAGAGAGGCAGCCACATCTTTGCACTGCCTTACACAACACCCAATCCTAACAGTCCCAGCTTCCACAAGCGTATTAGGGGAGGATATCAGAACATAATAAAGAAACAATGAACGTGCTACTTACTAATAAAATACTCATAATTAATAAATTAAGATTTTAAACAAAACCTCCGCTGTTCAGCCAAGCTACATCTTAATTCTGAATTTAATTTTACACTTTTCCTCAGTTTTACAAAATCCTTTGCCCATTTTACGTCCCATGGCAACATTCACAGAGAAACTTCATAGAAATCTCCATGTATTGAAGCTGTTTTTTCACCCCTCTCTACGTCACTTGCTCTACATCAATGTTCTTGTTTGAAAAATGTGCTGTCTATTTTACCTCTGTTGCTAATACCAGCCTCTGTCTGCCTTTAAATTTCAAAACATCACACTTGGGGCAATTAGCAAAGGGATAGCATCAAAGATCCTTGCAATACCATGTTTTTATTTTACTGAAAGTTAAATCTTGCAGCTTAAAGGAAGAATTTATATTAATTTGGAGTAGCCTTTGTTAGTTTGTTAAACTACATGACATACACAGCATTATTGGGTTACTGAAAAATATCTGGAGTAGATGATGGAAATGTAACATGAAAAAGCCATCCATGCTGCACCAACTAGAAAAGAGACCAGTAGTGTCACAATTGCCCAAAATGGCACTAATGAAAGGACAGCCACTTCTTAGTTCAAAATCCATAGCCCGAAGCTTCACCTTATCAGTCAAAAGCACCAACCAATGCATCTTGGTATATTCTGCTCTTAATGTTTTGTACATAATATTCAATAAACTGCAGCCTCTACTGAAACCTTTTTACTGTAAGGCCTGAGCTGCATATGATGTAATGCAATAATTTCAGAGATGGAAAAAAGGACATTGCTGATCCAAATGCCTGTGAAAACTGGCCCAGTTTTTAGAGTCATTTTTTTTCAAGTTCGCTTTCATAATTTTGGAGACCTTGTGCAATGCCTAGTGCTGGTTTGATCAGGTAAACTCTCCAGTCCTTGACTAGGGTAGAAATCTCCATAAAAATCTAACGACAATTAGGTGCGGAAATTCAGAACCTTCACACTTCTGCACCTGTGATTTATTCTTTATGCTGCAGATGACAAAGCAAGAAAAATCAAGAGAGCAAGAAAAGACACAGCACACCAGTCACTCGGTGCGTTTGCAAAATGCTGCTGAAATACTGATGCTATACTTTAAGGTACTAAAGTGTCTCAACACGGTGTCTCAGCATTACTGACCTCTTTCAGTATCCCACATCATTGCTATTTTACAGCTAGTTAAAGCTAGAATGGTAAATAAAATCATCTGGGTAAATTTCCTAAAAATAGGAAACTGTTTTGGAATTTGAGTCTCTTCCCCACAAGTCCCCAAGGATTTAGATGTCTAAAAAGAGAGTGTGTAAAACCTATAATCAAAAGAAAAATGGAGATCTGGGGGGTCACTCGAGCGTCAGGCTGGCCCTCTGGTTTCTTTACACCAGCAGAAACCAACATATGCCAAAGAGGACTCATGGCTTGACTTTTAATATATGCCAGCAATGCCATCAGATGGATTTTTGCCTTTTGGAGAGATGAAAAGCCGCCATCCCTCTTCCTTGGTGGAAGGTATAGGTAAGCAGGGCAGCCTGCCAATAGGGATGCAGTTTCTGCACTGCAGCTGCGAGGGAACATGTGCTGGGAGCAGAAGCCATGGCCCTGAAGGCAGCCCATGTCCCACTGCTCCCGCTGGTTTCCCACGTCAGGGGAGTGAGGATCCCTGCTGCACCGCATCTTGGCTCCTGCTGGGTTTCTGTTGGCAGTTCTGCACTTGTAAATGCTTTTTTATTCCTTCCTGAGTCTCTGAAAGGTTGCCAGCCGATGCCCTGACTTAATGTATGGGTGGAAGCAGATACCTGGGAAGGTGCCACCACGAGCCGGCGGGACAGCAGCTGCCTGAGCCTGTCACAGAAACTTGAGCAAGAAGGAGCATCTCTTGCCTTCCTCTGGGATTGAGGCACCTGACTCCTGCACTGCAAACACAAACTCCTACTATTGAAAGATTCAGATCAGCAGATTTCTTCTAGGACCTAAACTGTCACACCGTCTCTTTTCAAAAACATTGGGGACTTTTCCTTCAAAAGGAGACAGCCTGAGAAAGTCATTTTAGCTGTCAGTTCACTGATTAATTCATACAGTAAGGGAGCGACCAAGGCACTTGGAAACTAACTTCCCTACCTTCCAGGACCACACCTTACAAATCATGGTTTAGGCTGTTCCCTGGAGCAAGCCGTTCATTTTGCATCACTTCAGACAGAATCACTGAAAAACCACCGTATTTTGCTGCACCCCTCGCTGTGCTCTTGCACCCAACAAGCAGCACCACTCAGCTTCCTGTTTTCAGTTCTGTACAATTTCACCAATTTAATGCTCTGGACTTAAACTGTCTATGCATATGCCTGCCTCAGGTTGAATTAGATTAGAAAATTTCAGCTAAAATCTTTGCTTCAGTCTTAAGAGAAATTTTCTCCCTCCCTCAAGTTAAACAAACAGCAGATTTTTTTTTTTTTTTTTTTTTTCCCTCTGGGATTTGTTTCTTTGCAGTAGAAACCCGAAGTGTCTTAGAGTTTACGTCTTTAATCGGGGATAGTCTTCTTCCATGTCTTAAGAAAATCTTTCCCATTAATATCTCTCTGTTATCCCAAATCCCTAGATGCTTTCAAGGTAAGGCTGCCTCACCGGCAACAAACGAAGCAAAAATCCAAGTCTCTCACTCCATAATCCTGTACCGTCTCTACGACTCACCCAACCTGATCAAGGTGAAAAGGAGGGAGTCACGTGGGAAAAACATCAGAGGATAATATAACTTAAAGGTTTGGTGATTGAAACAGTCTTCCAAGCATGCAGCCAAAGGGCTCAAACCACGATTTCACAGAACACCTAAATTTTGGAATTTTGCAACTTCTCAGACTTGAGCTTGCAGCCTTGAGAACATTACTGCAACATCTTTTGAGTGTTATCATGTATACACAGTCACCTTCTCAGAGAAGGTGCAATAGGAATTATGTGGTGTCACGTGTGATGCTCTTTTAAAGATTTACTGTGGACTGAAACTAAAGCCACAGAGAATATTGTAAGTACTACACTACAAAAGAAATGGATTAGCCCCCCTCCCATTATAATTTATCCACACAACATAAAACACACTGGTCTATTTTGTGCCTCTTTTCAGACTGTTTTTAGGCATTTCTGTAACAGGCTAAGTGGCCGTTTCCTTATCCCTCAGTTCACATCTTCACATTTACTTTAGCCCAATGAAAGCAATGGAATATACACGATCCATAAAGACAAACAGTGCACTTAATTAGATAGGTAACACGACCAACGAAGGCAGACAAATATTTCCAGCCATCTATAAGCATAACAGGAAATCAAACCACGTATTAGTAGGGAGGCATTTTGCACTGTATTTATACAATCAAAGGTACATTTAACAGCTATTAACAACAGAGATCCTCATTTGTTACTCGCCTTGTTTACAGGCCTTCAGAACAAGAAAGAAAACAAGATCATATATCATGGCCTTCCAGAAACATTACGACTTCCTTTTATTCACAGTAAGTTAAGAGTAAACGGAAAATTCATTTAATGTAAAACAAAGCAACATAATTCTGCTACTGCCAACCTCTACTTTCACTCTAACTGTTCATTGAAAAAAATGCTGAACCTTCTGGGGCACTGAGTGCACGCTACTGGCTAGGGACCTTCCTAACTTTCTTCTTGCATAGAGATAGGAAATGACACAAAATGAAGAAATATCATGAAATCTTGGATGGGTGATAACAGAAGTGTCATTTTAAAGTATCTCCTTTGCACTTTGCATCAACTAATACACATCCTAAAAATGCCAAGGGCAGTAAAATGCTCAAAAAGTTGCACCAAGTGAGCTTTAGGGAGGGTCCGATAACCCTCGTAGCACAGAAATGAAGGTTTGTGTTTTTAAGTACAAACCCAGTTCATGGTACTCAAAAAGTAAAAGTAAGTTCAGCCGTGGCCTTAAGTAAAAGGGGTAATATCTTAAGTAAAGGTAAGACTATCTTTAATTACTGAAGGCTGCAATTAAATCCCCACTCAGCATAGTCTTATGGTTGCACCAGACCAGCTCCCTCACTGTCCCAGTCAGCACCTGACCACCTTGGCCAACCTCCATGGGGCCCTCTGCAGTTTCTCAACAACATTCCTGTGCCAGGGAGCCCAAAACTTGGATTCCAAATGCCATCTCAAAACCACCCCCCCAAGCGGCACTGTGAGAAAGTTGGAAGAAATGTCTCCCATGATTCCCATTGACCCATCAAACATGACTGGAGTGAGAAAAGCCCTTTTACCTCCAAGGAAATTTCTTGCCTCGATTAGCTACCTCGAAAGCCCCTATCCCACATCTCACAGCTCAACACAGCTCCTGGTCATTCTTCTCTTTAGAAACAACTGCCTTCTGCTACCTCTGGTAGCTGTGCAATGAGTACACTGCTATGTAGAAGACGAGGTCACTGCCTTACACACCTATATGGTTTTGATGGTTATTTTGCACTCCCTGATGTTCCAACTCCTTTTCCCGAATGAATCCCAACCTCAACCTCAGTACACTTATGTAGGCACCTACATCCAAGGATTACAGCATAAAAAGCTCACAATTGATCTTAGCTTTTGAGAGCTGCTTCTAGCTGCAGTATCAAGAATGCTAGCAATGCACACACACTTTTATTTACAACTGAGATTGATTTCCCTGAACAATAAATTTTGACTCCCCAGGTGACTTTCTTGAGATGAGGGAAAGCTGATTCTTCATTTGAACCTTTAGTCTGCATTTCCCCCATGAGAACTGAACTCTTCAAAGTTCAGATTTTCACTTTGCTTCAGCTACATATACTTTTTCTGCGATGATTCTCTAATATCCAAGTCACAGTGGAGATGCTTTGAACAAAGAAAATGGCCAACACTACATTTTCAACCACATTCAGTGAATCACCAGATCCTCTTAAAAAAAGAGCATAAAACCCCACCAAGTAAAAACCCAAATGATCATCCTTTGATATTGCTCACTACTTTACACACATTAATTATTTAGGAAATCCTAAATCAAAGAAAGACTATTAAGATGGTCAGTGACAAAGCACCTTCTCCAAGAAAAACATTTTGGAACCCTTCAGGAGATTGAGCAGCAAGTTCTATTTTGTTGATGCTTTTTCAGCCTTCTAAAATTTTTTTCCTTCTTCCTCCTCCTTCTTCAAGAGCACCTATATCCTATTGATTATGGCTCATTTTTATTTCTACAAAAAACCCAAAACCTTCTGAGATCATCACCTGACATGACCCCAGTTTGACTCCCTGCGCATTCTCTTATATTTTGACCTTACTGTCTTGAAATAAACACTAGGCGAATGGAACACAAATTACATTATACTCATCCAAAGCAATGCACTAAAACACAAACTTAAAACCTGAAGGAACATACATACTCGGAATGGTTCCTTGGTTCCTTTTTTTGTGTGTCTGAATGCATCATAAAAGAAGTTATGTTTCATTATTGAAAAAAAACATTTCGGCTTCTTTCATGGTTGCAAAGAAGGGTAATTAAGACTGTCAAGAAAACACAGTGAACAGCCATATATTGTTAACAAAAGCACCATTATATGACTGCTCTGAAGAAAACCTGGCAATTTAAACATTCGCATTTCGTAGAAGTCAGATATTTTTCCAAGCTCCAGTAAGATACCAAAAAGTGTTTGGGTTTTTTTTTCCCCCCCTATAAAACTTGGTCACATTATCGGTCATATTTCAAGCCAGCACAACCGTTCTGGTTTGAAAACACATCACATACATAAGGACACGTGAATGGCAGTATCAGAGCTTTGCCAATTGAAAACTGAGTCACTGGGAAAAAAAACAAATTTCAGGTACTTTTTAAGGCTGAACTAGCTGAAATTTTCTTAAGGCTGCAGGTATGCCTGAAATCCAAACAAAGACAGAGTAATCCTTCCAGCCTGCACCGAAAAGGACCATGAAGGAATACTTACTCATCGAAGATCAGGTCTGGAGCAAAATAGAGGAACTGGCTGTTTGTATGCTTGTATGATCTCCAACTCAAGGCAAATGATGACAGACACATCCACGAATACTGAATTAAAGTAATTTGGTCCTCGAGAGGCAAGTTTCTAAATCCTAGAGATCAAACCAGAAAATACCCATGAACCACACTGTGCTCTACAAGGGTTGGCCAAACCAGCAACTGAACACATTGCTCATTATTTTTCTAGTGTTAATGAACAAAAAAGACACTCCCACAAAGTATACTTCTCAAAAAAACAAACCGTAATTCTTCATTCCTTTTTTATTTCTTAAGGGGCTATTATTCAAAATTAAAGCTTTTAAAATATTGATCACAGACATATGAAACAAACATTACATAAATAAAAAACCCCCACAAGAATCTTCTCTCATATGTTCGTCTCACACGCCCCGTGAAGGTTTTCAACACAACCCGCAGATTAAAGATGCGATTTGTAAGCAAATAGTTCATTAAGCTAAAAGAAACAAGGAGGAGACGTTTCACCCAATTCCTCATGGCCCTACCTGGAAGTATCTTTGCCCACTTCACCACCTGAATCATCTGCTTGCCGGCCAAGCGGTTTAAGGTGGAAAGCAGGTACTCTGCTGTGTCTGGCTTCGAACTGTCGTATCCCGCATACACGATCTCCGGTTCGATGCTTTCAAGGATCTTAACGGGAGAGGGAGTAAGTGCTGGTGAGAGAGCAGACATGTGGGGGACAAGTGCTGTGTTTACAGAGGGCTCGGTCACGGGCGCGATGTACGTCGTCCCTTCCTCGGGGCTCTGTGGTGGCGGCTGCTGCCGCTGTTGTGGCTGCTCCTCGTGCATCCCTTTCAATTTCCCCAGCTTTTTGGACTTCCGGGCTGTGAAGATGAGCAGCACAAGAATCATGTCAGTATAGAAAGCTGGTCTAATCCTGGCTTGATAGCAAAAGGAAGCAGAAGTATCACCTCAAAGTTCTCAAGTGAAACAGGTGAAATACCTCACTGTCTGCAGCATCATTACACTGGAAAAAGGACCAAAGAGACATCTATAAGCTCATTTTCATCGCTTTACTGGATGTTTTGATAAGTGACAGAATGTCCAGCATCTGTCTCCATGCAGACATCCATAAAACATCCTAGTTACTGTGGTCGGTGCCAATTAAACATTTCAGAAGTTTGTTTTGCAGCTTAAATGAACCACTTCTCGCTGACAAGTCTAAAGTCATGTTCTCCATTGCGTTTGGTGATCAAAAGAAATCTCCCTGAAAAAGCCTGAAATTAGCAGACCCAAAGCCCTCTTAAGCTTTTGAGAGTCCTAGTGTCCAACGTGGCTGCACCTCAACTTGAAATGCAGTCAGTCCATTTGGGGCAGCCTAAGCTAGTCAAATCTCTTTGCTTTTGCTGCTTTGATACTTCCATAAGAACTTTGTCCTTGTTTCTTGAGTAGTTCTGAAATAACGCTAAAAATACCCAGTTAAAGGAGAAACACCGAGCCTCATGTAACACCTTCCTCACTGCTATCAAGATTAATCTAATGATTTGCCCTCCCTTTTCTTTTTCCTTTCCCCCTCTAATGATACCTTCCCTACTTTTCTTTACTAAGTATTCTTAGAAGACAGCAACACTTGTGTGCTTCCACTCTTTGCAGACATGCCAGCCATTGTCTGTGGGTTCCTTCCCAACTTTGCCATGTGAAACAGAGATACAAGGCTCTGCTCCTGCCCAGCGAAATGAACTGAAAAGGTCATTTAAGGAAGGGAAAGAATGGGAAACAAAAAGCAAGAAAAGTTAAAAATAACCAAACACACAAAAAACCAAACCAAAAGCTCATCACTCCCCTTTTAGCAATAGGAAAATATAACTAAAACAATCTTTAAAATTGATAAATAATGAAGTAAATTGAAATGTCCACAGCTCTTTCAGAGTAACTTCTCTCAAATACAGTCTATCTACCTGCACACACTAAAACCCTTGTTGGGACTTTAATCTTTCTGTCTCTTGATTACTACAACATCCCTTATAGAGGCATCAGTAAATAAAAGCTTCATCTGACTCTTACTTCAAATACTACTGCAAACACCCTTCTTAGTCCATGCCCTGTCTCAAGTCTATCTCCTCGAGTATTTTCCCCTGTCATCAGTTCCTTAAATACAGCACCATTACTGCAGTTTCAGGATCCTTTCTGGTCAACTTCCATCTCAACACTCCTCTCTTCTCCACCACTGAAACACTCACTTCCACTCCAGCTCAGCATGCTATGCCACTGCCTCCTGAGAATTTTTCAGAGCTTGCTGTGCGTGCTGCGTTACAGTGCAGAAAACTCCCCACAAAGATCCACAGGAGCACCTCATTACTCTTCTACAACCTCCTTAAACGCCACGTTTTAAGAAAACCTTCCTCAAGAGTGGAGCTGCTGTTGCCCAGAGCACTTCTGGTGACAACAGCCATTACTGTTCTACCGTTTCCTTGCAAATGGGGCTGCCTGCCCAGAGCCAGCGGCCACAACCGTGTTTGTAGCGCCTGCGAAGCAGGATACAGCCGCCCAGGGTACAGGACAATGCACGCCCAAGTGCAACAATAGCCTGTTGTTTTCAACACTTCCTTGCTGGGACAGTGCACTGAACTCTGAGGAGCTGGCTCATCCCAAGATCCAAAAGAAAAGCTTCTAAAGGTAAACATGGGACATGGCTGTAGGAAACAGCAATGTCACCACTCATACACAAGATCCTGAAGGTGCCCAGTCAAACAGCTTCTCCTTGACTTATCATCTTCAAAACCTGAATACTTTCATTACTGCTGCAGCATGTACCACACTGAGCACTAAAAGCAACATCTGACCATTATTTTGGTGTCATTCCTGTCACACAATGGAAGAAGGATCTTCCTGGCTGATTCATCATGAGATCTACAGAGAACTTCAGAGGTCGTTGTGTACCTTTCATTACTTTTCCTTCAGAGAGCTGAACACCGTATCATTAATTCACCTACACCATGTTTCTCTGCTTTCAACAACTTCATTTCTATGTGCCTGCAAACATCCAGACCAAGTGAGGCAGGTTGACTTTTTTTTAATAGAAGTATTAGATATGCAAATAAAAATATGCTGGTCCTAATAAAATTTAGTATAAATTTCTGTTGCTCAACTATCTACATACACTTAAGCAAAACTTCCTTATTACCTGAAACATCACGACATTCCATAGGGAATCGCGGGAACGGCAGCTGTTTGAGGTTATAAGGAAGAAGTGAGACAAGTATCTGTCAGGAAAGGTTTCATTGCTGATGCTTCTGTCTCAAGAGACAGGACAGACAAGAAGACCCTTATAAAAGTCCCTACCAATCGTATGTCTTACTGATCTATTACAAAACTCTTTAAAAAGCTCATTCAAACAATGACGCACAGCTGAAGGATTTTTCTTCCTCCGGTGCATCAAGTTAACACAGATGCTGACATCCATTCTCAAGATGCAATTTCCATTCCTAGTACCCGAAAAGCCATTTTACAAAGCACAAGAGCTGGTTGGGTATTTTGTTAAACAAGCTTTTTCCTCACTCTACAAAATAAACCAGGGGAAGTTACAGGCAAAGCAGACTACTCTGCTAAATGTAATTCTGAGAAGTGAAAATGTTGCTGTTGCCCACTTGGTGCAGTTGCACCTACATGGCAATGTTCTGGTGAAATCTCTGTGAACATTAAATATAGTTTGCATTTATCTTAGAAAGGTAAAGCTGAACTTACACATTTTTCAACAAAACAAATCCCAAAAACAAAGCAAGGATGGCCAAGCTCAGCAGAATACCTGATTAGGAGTTAACCGAGCTATTGGCCACTGAAAAGAGAATTTGAAAATAAGCCTGAAGGAGTGGATAGAGATTAGTGTTTTCTGTTATTATTCATTAAGTTTTATCAGGCACTATTCTTTTTCTGTTATCAAAACAGGACTAAAAATAAAGAACTTTACATATCTTTCATGTCTGCATTCTCACCATAACCACACCAGAATAAGAAATATCTTGGTTTACCAACTCCATCAACTATCTAGCAACACAGAGAACTGACTACATATTTATTGAGACATAATTTGGTATGTTCTATTTATTACCTAGGAGTTTTTCATTAAAAGAAAAAAGAAAGAACATTCTTCCATGTATAATACTGGCATAAAAATGTGTTTTAGTTTCATTTTCTTGCATTATAATGCCTTTAAAATGAAGCTGAGAAAAACATTACTGCTTGACAGTCATGTTTACAGTGAAGAAAACTGTATTTTTCATTTGGCTTCATGCCAGCACTGTAGCTCAACTGGTTTGGTAACTCCCACAGAAACCAACAACTAAAGATTAAATACAAACTCGAAGCAGTACATACTCCAAGTCAGTCTTTTGAAGCTGATTTTCACATTTGCTCTCCAACTACAGCACCAACTATAAAGCTGACAAAGTCCCCCCCCAGATTGGCAGGGGAAAGCCGTGCCCATCAGAACAGCCACGTGGAAACGTTTGAGAAGTCACAGGCTCTCCAAGCAGACCAGGAGATGAGGCAGGCATGGGGTACTTCACTTGGCAAAGCTGAAGCCTGAAAGCCTATTTGGGTTTGGACAAGACTTCCATCCAAATGGCTGCATGGCCAGTGACTGCGTATTATCTCTAACTGCAGGACTTCTTCCCCCTCCCATCCAGCATTTCTGCAGCCAGGATATCATATTTTAGTCCTTGCATTTTCAAATCATCTGAGAAAGAGTAATAGTTGAAGAAAAACAAACCATAGTGAAAGACAAACTGCATATATACCTGAGGTTAACACCTCAAATACCCAACACAACTTCTGTCGAGTAAGTATTTTAGAAGGTCTTGTACATTGCAACACAAATAATGAAAAATAAGGTGAAGAAGGTGAAGCATTTGAAAAGTCACAATGTGGAACTTTAAAAAGGTAGGTCCAACCAACCTCCTCTATAGCTCTAACAACAAATTACTGTGCAGCAGAGGAATAAGCAAGCTACAAGTGTGATCACAAATACCAGTCCCTGCTCCTCTGGAAGCAAAGTTTAACCTGGGTTCAGTTATGAGCAGGCCTGGGTCCAACATGTTCAAAGAAAAGCCTGCAAATTCTGCAAAACCCCATGTTGGTCCATGTGCTTGAAGACCTCAATGAGAGCAGCTCACAAACGCCAGCCTGCTTGTTTACCACTCTCAATGCCAGCCCCACCTGCCTAGAAAGGAACAATGGTGTTGCTGCAGGGGCACAGAGGAAGGCTGAGATGCCATATTAAAACCAGTTTAACACCGTCGTAAGCACTGTTAAGACTGTAAGGCAAATTACTATCTTCCTCCTCTTACTTCAGCCTCGGGATCTAGCAAAAAGACAGGACTTCATCATTTGAAAACTGCTATTGGCAGAAGATTGGGGTGAATTCAAGATTTGGACAACTAGTTCTTTAGTACTCACACTTCACCTGCAAGGCTCCTGTCACAAAGCTGACACAGGAGGCCCTGCCATTTCTGGGCTGGGAGTTTTTGTGCCATCTGTAAAATACTGAATGGGTTTCTGGTCATCTGCAACACCGAATGCTACTCTAGGTCACACAACAGGACATAAAGTGGTTGTGACCCTACTGTAAATTGTTTTCCGAATACAGAATAATGTGAACATCAGCTACAAATACGGCATACCTGCTTTTTAAAGGTTAAGTTTGAGGTTTTAAGAGTGGTTACAAGATAGGTAAGCTACTATATGCTCTTTTCAAAAATACCACAGTAAATTTGCACATGCTGTACAAGCTGGGTCTACAGAGAGCTAATCTATACTCTCCTTGTCCCCAAGGAACATACACAACTTCAGTTATGGATTCCAGACAGACACACATCTGATAACTATTTTCTGTAGGCTCAAAATTAATAATTTTTATTAGCATTACTGTTAAAAAAATGGGATCCAAAAATGCCAAAGAACAAAATGCTATCAACAGTAGATAAAAGAACCCATAAATATTATGATTTCATCAGCAGTTTTATAACAGTAATATCTTGCTTTCAGAACTGTAGCAGTTTTTATATCTAGCAAATGAACAATCTAAAATGCTCTGCAAATTGATGCTGGCATCCAGTGTTCTAAAGTGAAATCTGAAGTTTAGTAAATTATCCATAGTTCCAGGTATGGTGACTTACAAAACTTGCAATGATGACCCACTGGAATCAGATTTATTTCTTTTTAAATATGATATTCAGAGCTTGCCTTGCTGCCTATCAAAAAATAATTATTATTTGTATAGCTAAAGACATGATATAGACAATTAAAAGCTTTATTTATCATGTAGGTCAAGTTCTGCCAGCACCAGAACCAAACTGATCCAGACCTAGTAGATCTTTATTGTATCCATGTTGCAGAACATATTTGAATCAGTAATTGACATAAAAATCACATTGTAAGAACATACACTATCTCTCATGTAAAGCAGAAACATCAGTTGAAGGAAAGGGGAAAACAAAATGGACACAACACAGAAAATGATGGAGGTTTAGAAAAAGAGGTAAAGGAGAAGAAGAGAAGGCAGCAAATTGAGGAAATACATATAGGAGCCAAGGGGGGGGGGGGAAATCACAATATGCACTTCAAGGTATAATTTGGGATTATTTCAAAGTAAGTACAGTACCACCAGTGACCTAGGCAGCCTGAGAGTGGACAGTACACTGCCAAACACACTCCAACCACCTTTACCTGTGCCGGCTCTGTACACCGTGCCAGTGTACACCTGCATTTCAAATACTTGAGCTCTTCCACCCAGCCTCACTACTCGAGCTCTACACCTGAGCTACAACCACCACCTCCTTCCCAACCTCAACAGCTATCAAGCTTTCTCCCTTCCACCCCATGCTGAGTGCTGAAGGGCTTCCCCGTGCACCCCTCTGCTGTTGCCTGACTCTCCTCTCCAAAATCAACCTACGGCACCTTGCTGCACTGGAGTCACCAAAGGATCAAGCTGCCAAACCTCCCCTTCATGCAGCTGTAACAGCCATTGGGTGGACCTTCCTCCGAGCTCTCACTAAATGTAGACAATGTTGCTTGGTTCCACCTTTGTAGAGATAATTGCTCCATCAAAAATGCCACTCTTTCCTCCTCTGAATCTTTTCATCCTATTTGCCTGGTGCCTTTGCCTCACTTCAGTGAGCTGACATCTGTTCTCATTAGCTATTTTACTGCTACCACAAATAGTGTTTCCCTTCCCCCAAATCTGTTGTATCTTGACATATATGAAAATTTTGATCTATCTTGGTACAGACATTTTTTCACTTAAGTGTCTAGCACAATGGGTATGAGATTTTGCTGAGAAATTTCTAGACAATAATACAGACTTTATACACACACGCACACACATGCACGCAAATGCATGGAATAAAGTGAAAAGCAGTGACGCAAACAAGATCTTACAGCATCATCCCATTTGCTCTACAAAGTGCATACAGCCCTGCCCCTTTTATTCTTCAGGAGAGAACAACCAAGTCAGAACCCTAAAGCTTCCACAAACCAGCTACCCACTTTGGGAAGCAAACCACTGCTTTTCAGGTAGCGCTGCAGTAGGTGAGGAACATCTAAACGTGACCCCAAGCATCGTTCCACGTGCAAGAAGGGCCAGGTGCAAACCTGGGAGACGCAGACACACGGATGAGCCACTGGTTTCACTGGACAGGAAGCAAATGAAAAGCAACGACTGAAGAAGGGGACAAGTCGTACTTGGAAGGAGAGCACAAGATCACTTCCTCATGCAAGACACACTACCACAAGGACTTTGCTCTTGCAAAGCAGTGGCCTTTCAAGGGCAATTTCTGCAATGGCATTTGGGATATGCTGAAGAGACCAAGTAGTTTGTCAAAATATACAAAGAAAGAAGGAAAGACTAAAGCTGGTGAGGAAGGAAATAAAGATCCTGCCTTCACACAGCAAAGTAAACCTTAAAATCTGTTTCTGACAGCTGTGATTCAGAGGAAATAGAAAGTGATCGAAAATGGCATCACTTGCCGTGAGCCTGAGGAATCAGTATAGCTTAATTAACAAAGCAATGAAAAGTTCCTAATTTCTTATCCTCCACTGGCAGAAGCAATCTTTTACTGGGCAATAAACTCCAAGCCAATGAATGAATTCAGGAGAATGAAATGGTAGGCATAACTGAAATAATTACATAGTTTGGCATTGCCAACATAATTTGCACTGCTTACTAATTAATAAGTAACGCTTTAATTTGACACGACTGCACAGCTTAAAGACAAGGAATAAATGTACATGAAGTCTGATCTATGGGTACGTCATGTTTTAGATGTCTTTGGTCAGACCCTGAAAAGGTCTGGGCACATCCATAAATGAATTCCTGGTTTTGGTTCACATTCAGTACACCAAAAAGGGAGGTAAAACACTGATGAAAGAAAGAGCTCCTCATGCACATTTTCATCTACATAATATTATACTATTTTCATTTAAACATCTTTTGCTCCTTACTTCTCCTTGGATTAAACTACTAATGTAACCAACTAACTATTTAAATATTTCCTGCTTATTACTTTGCTTACACAACAGAATTTTATTTCTCTTGGAACAGATTCTGATACACTGCAGTGCAACACTGCTCCAGCACAACACTGTAAATAAAGCACAGGAACAATATATGTGAAGCAGTTTATCCTCTTGCTTTGAGCAGGATCCACTACACTTCGCCCAACCCAGTATGTTATTAATCTCCAGTAAAGGGAATTCTGCAATATCGCACATCTTCCTCCAACATCTAACCACCCAGTTTACCCCCAACATCTCCAATGTCACATCATTTTTTTCTGCAGTCAGGTTGATTTCTCTTCATCATTCCCCCAGTGGCCAGAAAGAACAACTTATCATTCTTGTCCCTGCTTTTACACCACTTTTTGTATTGAAAGACTGGTATCATGGCTTTCTTAATATGTTTCTCTCTTCTACACTAAAATAAACTGAGTTTCTTCAACTTTTCCTTACAGATTTATGGTTTTTCCTAAGCTTCTTATGATCCTCATTCTTCCTTGGGCAGTCTCTGATCTGTATACACCTTTCTTCAGGCACATGAAATGAAATTTCAGGAAGAAAGATTCAGTTTAGATCTTAAGGAAACCTTTCTAAATGTAAAGGTCTGAAAAAACAGAATAGGTTATCAAGGGACACAGCAGAGACTTCCACATTAGAGATCTTCAAGAAGAGGTGTGTCCATCAGGAAGGACACAGGTGCTGCTAAACCCTATCATTGGTAGACACAGAACTGACCCTCAACAGAACCCTACTGCAGATGCCTTTCCAGTGTGGCTGCAAACCACTCACAGCTACTCTGGGAGAACACTATTTCAAGCAATTGCACACCCTCTTAATGGGAAATCTTACCACGTTTTAATGAGAATTCTGCATTTCCTTCTGCTTATACTCATAGCTAGGGATACTGAGCGGTGAAATGCAAACACCTACAGGGAGGTGGCACACACACATCTCACGGAACGGACACTGTTCCTCTGCAGTGCACTGGCTTTTGCACACAGGATTCAGGCCCGTGGAGCCACAGTCACAGAGATCTGCTCATAGGGTTGGCCTTTGTAGCACAGAGAAAAAGCAGCCGCCTTACAAAGATGGCACAGAAGCCCTCACAATTGCCTCAGAAAAATTAAGGTGAAAGCCCAGATCAAATCTTGCATATTTTGAAGTCTGACTCAATGATGAAGCTCAGGTTACCTAGTTGTTTGATGAGTGGGACAGGGATGTCCACAGCAGTCGAGGCGGGAAGGCACTGGGGAGGGTTTGAGGAAGATACAGGGGGAGTTAATCCCTTTTTTAGCCATGCTGAGCTTCAGGCTACGCATTTGCGAAGAGATGGCGGACAAAAGTGACAAAAGAAAGCTGAGTTCCAAAGTGCATTTTACACGAATATTTAGGTTGTCAGGGAAAATGTCTAACACATTTGCTTGTTTCTCAGCAGTCCTCAAAGTGATAATTAATTGAAAAATAACAGTTTCATAGGGATACTCCTCCCTGTGTGGGAACAACTTTTACCAAATGCCAATTAGTGGTTTCCTGTTAAAATCAAATCAAGCTGTTTTTGATAAAGCTTTTTAATGAGAAATGGCTAAAGTATTAAAATTTCCCCCACATATATTGCATAGAAAATCCCAAACTGAGTTACTACAGTCTCACAGCTAGCATGTTTGGTATGTAAAACTCCCCCTTGTACTTCTTCATTAATTTCAAAAGAAATGTATTTACTAAATATTTAAATCATCCAATAAACAAAGCCTTAAAAAAAGCTTACAAAAGAAAATTACGATGTTGATGAAAGGCAATCTTCATCAGTCCTTTTCAGATGCTCCCAAAACTCATATTTTACTGATTTATTCATTCTTCAAAAGTATGGCAGATTCCATGATTTTTGAGCTAAACGTTGTCTACTAAATGCATCAGTAGTTTTGATTCTTCATCAAATAGATTTCAAGACCAGCAGTAACACACCAACAGCCAAGGTGAAGAGTTGCTGATCCCCTACAATTCCAAATATTTGTCTTGCAACTCCAAGACACCCGCAGCAATAAAACATCAGCGGCTTCAACTGCTAACAGTGGTAATAACATGGTCCAAAAAAAAAAAAAAAAAAAAAAAGTTAGGGAAACTTTAGAGAACAGATTTTGAAATCTTCCACTGCACCAGACTGAACGCTCTTGGCTATGATCACTGGTTTCTGCCTTGTGCCAAGCAACAACCTTCCCTCCCAAGACACCCATTCCTGTCCAACCTTCTGCAGGCATTCCTCGTCCAGGTTTTCTCTCCTGCTTTTATTTGGGTTGATACCCAATGCTAAGCTTGTTCCATGATTTATGAGCCCTTCATCCTGATCATAACATTAAGCCATCTCAAATGCTCCTGATACAGACGTGTAGACATTTACAGCCTGTGAAATATCCTCTTTGTATTTACACTGGACACACAGGTGCTCAACAAGCTTTTCAGAGGTTTTCAAAAGCGTCGATAAGCAAACTCTGCCACAGCACTTCTCATCCTCTATCTTGAGTGCTCACAATTCCACTTCACACTAAAGAGAGTGCTGTGCTTTCAGTGCTTTGTTTTTGTTCTTGCACTACTAACTCGGCTTGGGAAGTGCTGCACTTCCCTCCACAGTCTTTCTAGTTACATCATAAAGCACCACATCCCCATTTGTATTTTTCCCACGTAACAAAAATTTTGAGGTACTTCATCTCCCTCAGCTGTGCAATTTCCATATCCCCAGTCTTTATCAACTCAGATTTCTCTCAAGTGACCTTATTTCTAATACAGTCAATGCTACCGGTCTGCCCCTCATCTTCTAGAAGTTATCTACCCTCCTTCCCACAACAGCAGTGCTATCTGTGAAATACAAGCTGGATGTTTATCTTCTGCAGTCATCTCAACCATATTTTTCACCACCCAGTTCGTGATTAGTCATTTAAATAAATAACATAACCATGTTCATCTCCTGCTTTAATGTATCACCCTGAACATTAGCCAACCACCCTGTGGTATTAACCACCTTTGCAGGGAAAATGCAACTCTGCAGTATCAGCCATACGTATGATCTGACCCATGAAACTGAGCATCTCTCTGGGACCGACAGCGTGGCACATCTCTGAATTCTCCTCAAGCTGAAGTGGTTGAGTATGAAATGCCTGCAATGCCTAGAATTGACACAGGCTTCTCTAGGAGGATGTCTAAATGACATGCCTGAAGATCTGTCCATGTGTGGACAGATCCAGAAGCCACATGTGAGTTTCCTCAGCTCTTTTTTTCCAGCATGACAACTGTGTGGTTTTGCGGGCAGGATTGCTGCCCCAATTCAGTATCTTCTCTACTCCCTACCGACAAATCCCCTTACTGTCCACTCAGGGTGGACTGGTCTTGTGAACTCAGGTTCTACAGTCTTCCTCCTCTTGCATCTTCTGCGGGGATATTACGCAGGGAAGGTGACTTCCATTACTATAAAGTTACAGCTTTGGGGAAATGGGAAAACTGATGGCAGAGAACCACAAAAGCCACACTCATCATCAGCACTGAGTTACAGTGTATTTCTAAGGCTTAAACACACTCATGGTTTCCTTCATAACCTGCTGCATGGATTGTTCTTTCTATCAACACTGAACTCCCAAGTCTGCTTTTTGAGCCAGGTATCCTTGCCGCTTCTCACACATAATTTTAGGGAAACACAGACACTGAGCATGGAAAAGCATGCACTTGGGAACCGGCGGGGAAAAAGCCGGAAACAAGAGTCACAACAAAATCTAAGTTACTAAGGTAATTCTGAAGCAAAGTACACGGAAAGGACAAGGGGAAAGAACAACAGATTCACATGCTAAGGCACAATCTGTGATTGAATAAATTTTCCTTGTGACATGACTGGAGTAAACCACAGCTCTAGAGTCAATTTAAAACCTGTGAAGTGCCAAAGTAGCAGACAATCAAAAAAGCAACACAATGTCAGAAGAAAGAGCACATGACTGGCATAGTCTTAGCATCATCACTTCTTCAGAAGATACTGTCACACACAGGACAGACACGGAATAGCTCATTCAACAAAGATCAGTGATGTCAAAAACTAAAAAGTCTTTTTGTACAGAGAAATAACATTTTCACACTTTTTTGTTTCACACACAAATGACGTAGCTTGGCCCCATTTAACTAACAGCAGTCATACACTGAAAGAGACCCAGGACTCTGGCCCAGACCAGAGCCAACTCTATCCCCATCACTTCTGACAACAGACTGTCTTATCTGATCTTTAAAAAGCCCAATGACAGACTCCACATCTTCCCCAGACCATCTACTTGAGTGCTTCCCTGGCCTTATGATAGCAGGTACTTTCCCATTTCCTCAGCTGCATTGTTCTTGCTGCTCATCACTATTGTCATGCTTTTCACAGACATGGCAAGATGATCAGATCATCTCCTTTGTCTCTTTACCAACACTTGTAACCAAAGCAATGCTCGTTGCCCTTCTCTTTAACTTTCCCTCCATCCTTCTTTTTGGACTAACAATTCAATCTGTCCCCACTAATCAAGTTTTAAAGGCCACTGATCATTCTTACTGCTCTACTCCAGGCTCTTCCAAACTGGTCCACGGGATACTTGCAGGCAACTAACAAGGGTTTGAACAAAACAACACTATTCAACATACCCTTGGCCCACCATATTTTGGCCAAGGCTGCGTTGGGAATGGCAAGTTAAGTCTTCATGCCCTCTACCCAGGTGGATACTCTCTGAAGCAATGGTTTAGCAGAAGGTAAAAGGACAAGCTCCTCCTGCTCCTGCAGCTTCTCACAGTGATGAGGGAGCAATGGAAATGCAGTGCCACAGACCAGAGGGAGGTTTCAGAAGCTCTCTGGCAATAACCAGTAGCTCTGGGAAGAGGAACAGGATATGGACTTATCACATGATATTATCAAACATGAGAATTTGGTGATTTTGGGGGAAAAAAAAAAATCACAGAGAGCTTCAGGTAACAAATAGTAGAAATGCTGAAGCACTCTGGACTGCTCCAGCATGATGTAACAAAGCAACAGACAGAGGTGTTACAGGCTGGTTTGCTTTTATGCATGTGCATGAGCAACAAAGATAAAGTGAAATTCATTTCAGGACCCTCAGGAAAATAGGGGGTCTTTTTTAAATTTAAATGCCCTACAAGACAGAGAAGTGGTATGTACCAGGGTGCAGGGGGAAAAAAGGGGGGTCAGCCTTGGTCCTGGGGATTCAAGAGGCCACAAATGTCATGTACCCCGAGAGCATCCTGGAGGTGAAAGCTGGAGCCCTGACAACAGCCAGAAAAGCTTAAAAGCCCATGAGCACTGCACAGGGGATCCAGGCAAGGCAGCCTAGAAGAAAGCACCCAAGCCAGAGCCACTCCTGTGTCTCAGTCACATCGCCTAACAAACAGCACAAGGGTGGGAGGTATTTTTACACCTCTTCTCAGAGGACCCTAAACCTTCCTCTCTGAAAGCTCTGATTGCCTCTCTCCATGTTATATTTTGAATCAAAGCAAGATCACTCAGGAAAGAGCAGCCTCTGAGGCTGTACAGGGAGTGCTGTCTACTGCTGAAAGCAGAAAGAACCCCCCAGAGCCGGCATGAGCAGTGCCGCCACGTGACGCCAGGCAGGCTGGGACACAGACTCCAGCAGGAGCCCAGAAAATTGCAGCTCCTTTGCAAGGCTGGCAACCAAGGGTCTCATGGCACGAATGGTATGGTGGAGAGTCCAGCAGATGAAGCAGGGAAGCCTGGAGCTCAGCAGACCC
Organism: Megaceryle maxima; assembly: GCA_024605025.1. Lineage (NCBI taxonomy): Eukaryota > Metazoa > Chordata > Aves > Coraciiformes > Cerylidae > Megaceryle > Megaceryle maxima. Next base: position 29,460 of record JANHGN010027357.1, read on the forward strand.
ATGCCAAAAGCCTGAAAGGCTGTTCCTGGAGGAAAGACAAACGTTGCTGGCAGCCGGGCGCTCATCAGAAGGCAGAGCTGTAACCAGCAAAACTTGAAAAACAAAGGAGGACTCAGAACATGAACCTGACTGGGAGTCTGATCAAGGATTGCTGGATGCAAGCTGGGTGCTTTTGGGCTACTGCAGTGCGTCTTCTTGAGCTGCCTTCACATACGAAATAAAATCATCAGCAAATGCAAAGGACAAGGACATGCTTTCAGTACCGTTTTTAAATCGATGCCTGAGAGATTACTCAGACATTACCAGCCTTCTTCAGAACTCTGCATTTTTAATCATCATTCCCAAATAATTTCTTAGTAGTTGTGACAAGTGATTGTTCTGATAGTATCTACAATACTCCCGAGGATGGTTCCAGTTGAAAAGTTAGAGGGTCACATGGAGCAGAGCAAGAGCACTATCTTGTAAAGTGGAGGAAGATGGACACAAAAGTAGGAAACCTTAACTGCTCAACAAACTGTATCCTACAAGATCTTAAACAGCAGGACTGACTTTTTTTTTTTTTTTTTTTCCTAAAAACCAACCAAACAAAACCAAAACAAAACAAAAAAACCCAAACCAAACAAAAACATCTTCATGAGGTGTGGGGTCATGCTGCAGCAACAGCACCACCTTAAGAACACCGGACCCTTAATCAGGCAGAAGGATGTCCTCTTCTGAAGAGTCATCAACATCAACTCCATGCAGCAACATAAACTTCCCTGCTGATCCCTCTTCCGAGTACACCCAGGAGACCATGTGGGAGAACTAACAAAAAGCACAGCCCCAGGTAGCACGGTGGAAGGCCACATCTTCAGATTACATTATTTGCTTGGGCTCAATACACTGCGTAGGCAAATGAGAGTAGGTAAATTAGTGCTTTGCTTCTCTGCGAAGAGAAAAGCATGGATTTTAACACAATCTTACAACTTAATGGGTATCTACCTAAACCAAATGTTTTCTGAAGTCATCACAACTAGAAAAATACAAATTCTTTGAAACAATACTAATTATCACCTAGGCATTGGTATGTACCACACCTGAGCTGCCCAAGCTAAAATGTGAGAAAAATACAAAGAAAAACTGACAACATGAGGTTTAGCTTCACGTTGGCTATTATATATTCAATATACTGGCTGTATATTGGTAACAGTCTCTTGGAAAAGCCGAGACAAACCCAGTTGAATGTTCATTTAAAAAAAAAAATTAAAATTACTAGATTCCCTCAGAAGAAAATGCTACACAATAAACACAAATAAAAATGTAGTTAAAGTTAATGGGCATTTCAAAGTAGTTTGCAGTTAAATTTTAAATGAAAAATAAAAGTTAGCCATACATATATCCAAAATTGCTTTAGTTTCTTACACACAGAGGTGTTTTTCCTTTTCAATTTATGAAACCTCAGTTAGTAGAAAGTTGGAGAAATTTTTGAAGAATACCAAGAGGATATATTGTTGCTGCATTTTTTTCTTAGTTTTCGAATGTTTTTTTCTTAGTTTTTGCTCTTTCTTTTCTCCCTATTGCTTTCTTTTTCTCAAAAAGATAGGAACAATGATAATATAAAATACATAAGCTTCAGTAGCTGAAAATAATACCACACTTTTAAATCCCTACCTGTATGAGTTATTAAACAGAAAATGGAAAGCTGGGCAAAAAGGTGAAGTACTGTATCTTATTACTGATTCTCTCATTTGATCTATTTTTCAGATTATTGAAATATTTTAATGTATAAAAAATTAAGGCTATCTGCAAGTGAAGACTACAAATCACATGCAGCATCTTGCGCACGAAATGCCTTACATATGTAAATGTATGCAAACCCAAATTTCACAGGCAGTCTCTACAGACAGAGCGATGAACTATGCAATTTGCAAGGTGAAATCTATTTTATTTCCCTTCTCTATCCAAAGGGTACTTCAGCAAGCTGCTTCTCACTCTTGTGGGAGACCAGTACTGGTAAGTCTCAGCAGCATTTTATATGGGAGCTGAGGCAGGAAAGGATGGCAGTCCTACCTGGTACAGACTTCTCAACGCTTTTCTGTCCCCTAAGCACAGTATGGCAGAAGAAGGATCTTTGATCATGCAGAAGAAGAGGAAGGGTTGCTTGGTCACTAGGTCACATCAGAGGGGCAAGGACTAACCTGTCCCTTCAAGTCACACCACATAAAACATTTCCTTTCTCCGGGCTTCAGCGGAGAGTGTGGCTCTGAGCCACCCTGGTCACAATGAAGCATCCCAGGTGCTGCTGTGAGCCACCACTTGCCTTGCTGGATGCAACTGGTGGTGGCAGAAGAAACCACGCTGAGCACCAGGGTGGGACTGGGGGGGGTCTCACTGTAACACCCTCCACATTGTTGTTCCCCCCCCTCCCCATGCTGCCTTGGTATCAGACACAACTAAGGAACAGCAGCGTGAGGTGGGAGTCAAATGAAAATGTCTTATGGAAGTGAGAGACTCGACAAATCTGATCATAGCATCTGTGGAAGAAACTTTACAATTCCTGAAGTCATTCTGGTCCGTAATTAACTGAAAATTAATTACAGTATCTTGAAAAGAGCATAAACCAAAAATGGGCCAGCATACCTTCATAGTGCAGTTGCTCACTCTGAATCTCTTCCAATAATTAAGTCTAGCATATGGCACTAGAGTTTAAAAAAAAATCAACAAACAAACAACAAACAAAAGAAAACCAACAAAAAAAAGCCAACACAACAAACAAACTACGATCCCCCAAAAAGTTTTGCAGTCCTACTTGTTGAAGGGATATGTCTGTCTGCAATGCAAACACACACTTTCTAGAAATGAGGAGGATAAATTAATGCGATATTTGGCAACTTCAGCTTTGCAGAAATTACAGGTTGCAGATGCTTCTTATAAAATCAAAACAAGAAATGAGAAAAGAACATAATTAGGTAAATTATTTGCTGACTTGATGAATAATTTTCTGAAGATTATTAGAGGATATAAGAGCTTAGAAAACGCTCCAATTTTTCAACAAACAAAAGGAGGAGGTAAACAATAAAACTGCCAAATTAATTTGGTTGAGCATTCATGAAAAGGTGTATTTTGTATCACTGAATTACACATTTCTTAAAAGGTGCTTGAAGCATGGCATGCTGCCACACATCAAAATTATTTTTTTTTTTAGAAACAAATAAAATTGTTAGCACACTGGGAAGTAGAAGATACACCATCAAAACAAAGCTGTAACACTGACACGGTAAAAAGAAGAAAGACCATTTTAAAATATTGAGAAAACATAAACACTTTCCCCCCCAAAAAAAGTCCAACCAACCAACAACAAACAACAAACCCAAACCAGCACCCCCAGAAAAAAACAAAAGGAAAAACATCAGTAGATCAAATGGAGGTTGTGTAAATATGTGCTGCAGGAAACATGGAAACTCTCTCACCGGTTTAGTTTCCACAATACAGATTAATATCTTCAGTAACAGTAGGAAGACGAATCACAAACTTTCAAATTACAAGATCTGCTTTATAAACCCACTACTGCAGTAACTGGGAGGAGCTGGGTGGCAGCCTGGGGTCTTTCACTCACACCTAAATGTATATGGGAAGAGCTGCAAAGGAGAGTCAAGGTCTTTTTCAGCCCATAGGAGACAGACCTAAGCTGAAGATCTGTTGTTTGTTTTGGGGTTTGCTTGTCTTTTATTAAAAAAAAATATATATATAAATGAGGGGATAAAGCATAATTACAGTGGAAAAGGAACATCCATGGCTTCAGCAACTCATACACCTTTCACCCCTGAGCTATGCTTATGACCCTTTTGCTTATTATCTTCCTCTATTCCTCATGAACCAAACACACAGGCATCTCTGGTACACTTTGGGTTTTGTGTTTACCTTTGTTCCATTTGGAGGGCAAGAGCTTAAATTAGATCTAGCACACAAAGAGCACAGCACTGTGCAGTGTGACTCAGCTGTAAGAGTACTATGCTTCAAATAGGACTTAAACTAAACTGCATTTATAAATTCATTTTCCTCCAGCTCCTTACTTATCACACTGCCTAACAAAACACTTGCGCATTTTGCCTCTAAATCCAAATCAGAAACAGGTAAAAGTGCAGTTTTATTGCAGTAATGTATATTCTTAGCAAAACTAGGCTGACCACATGAAACTGTAAGATATGATGTATTTTCTTAATAATATGAACATAGTCTATTTATGTTAAGTATGAAAAATGTTATTTAATACCAAACCTTGGAAACTTATTGTAAGAGAAGATTAGTTTTCACATATCTCCTTTCCATTTCCACCTCCTTTTTCGTGATGATCTCCACCATATCAGAAACCCCCTGCAATAGTACACAGAAATTCCCCAAATTAAGTCTGAGATGCTGTGCTGCTCCCATGTAGATGCCCAATGCAAAGCTCACCACTGGGGAAGAAGGATGGTGTAAGCAGCAAACAGCCTTTAGCTACCAACATTTCCTGCCAGACGTGGGCTGGCTCAAAGACTGAAAGGTCTGTCAGCTTCATTTGGCAGCCCTTGGGGCCCCCTAAGCAGTAACTCTGCTTCTGGGCTGCAGGCGCTGTACCTCTCTCCAGCAGACCTCCCCTCTGCCTCCAACCTGGCTTTTCTCTCCCAGGTCACCCAGAAGACAGCACAGCACATGGACATTAAGAGCTGCTCCCCCATTATCTCATTCATGGCAGTGATAGCAGGACCTTTTTATGCCATTTTATCTCCCTTATGGGGCATAAAGGGCTCGAATCAGGTATAAGAGTTTCACCTTAGTTTCTCTACATTAAGAAAATCACCAAAACAGCTACACTGCAAAGCTTAACTACACATCAGCTGTACTCTGCAGAAGCAGAATTCGCCTTCTAGGTCATTAAATGCAGACCACTAATTACAATTTCCAGCAGGCTACCAAGCTCCAACATCTGGGGAGACTTTTTCAATGCATTCCTCATTTACAGCATTCCAGACAATATGAAAATAAAACCCCCCACAAAACAGAAAACACCAAAACAAAAAATCCCCTCAAGCAAAGTTTACCCTCTCCCTTGTTTGTTTTGGTTTTGTCCTTTGAAACACACCAGGAAATCACAGTGATGAACTCATGACATTGCAGACAAAGTGTCACGTGCTCCTGTTTCAAAAGGTTATCAAGTCGGATGGCAGCCCTGTATTTTCTGTGCCCAGCACACATGCCTGTCCAGGAAGGCAGGAGCTCTGCTAGCACCGCTCAGGGCATGGCAACAAAGGATGCCCCACACCAGCTGCTGGCTTCCTGCAGCAACATTTCCAGCACTCCAAGGAGCAGAGCTTCCTGCTCCACACACATTTTCAGAACTTTATTTGGGGGGGGAAGATGAAGCTACTACCACAGAGCTCCCATTTAATCAAAGATGCTGTTCTGCTTCCCTTTGCTAGATTCAATAGCACAGATCAAAATCAAGGGAAAGCACTCGGCCCACAGCGTGCCCTAATTCCTTTGGGAAGCAGAAACAAGGGGCCCAGGGAGCAATGCAGCATCTCAAAAGTGTTGAAAGAGGTCTCAACAGGGCTACTCTCCTTGAAAAAGTAAGGAGTCGTGTGCTTGAGCATTTCTGCCAGGAGACAAGCCAGAAAAAGAAATCTGGGAGGTAGAAAAAGGTACTACCAGGCAGCACGCAGGAGCCAGGATTCTGCAGCTAAATCTGCCTGTCAAACTAAACTAAGCTACTAAGAGAACAGGACCAGGAGAGGAAAAAACAAATTGCAAGACAGAAAATTATTTGGAAGAATTAACATGACAGTGTTACACTTTTCTGGAACAGTGAAAACACTCTAAGGGAAGGATGTGACTCTGTGCACTGAGGGAAGGACCTGCAACAGTATCCAAAGCCCCATTCACAGACCACATCACAAACCTGAGAGCGATGGGAAAAAGGGATTTGTAATAGCATTTGCTCAGGTGATGACCCAAGACACCCACTGAAGCCCAGGCAGAATTGTCTGGGCACTGCAACCGAAGAATTAAACCAACAGAAAACACTAATATAAGTTTTGCTACCATACTGTCTTCAAAATACTTAAAACTATTTCTCTAGAATTATTTTATTTATAATTATGTTGTTCTTTATAATTATTAAGGGAACTTTTTGCCTTTTTTATTGGTATATGAACGATGAAGTAACATCATCAATATGATTACATATCCTAACAGTGATAGAAATAAGTGAATATAAATATTAAATGAGCAACAAAAAAGTTGAGAGGTTTCACTACATGTGAATTTGCTTTCATGACAGTGTAAAATGTTTTTCACTATTAGGGAGAATGCTCATCATCATCAAAAAACCCCAAAGCACACAATACTTGACACTTTAACACTTTTAGCTGTATGAGATTCCACTAAAATTACTGTCATCATAAAACACCCACTTTTCTTTTTTCTGAGCCATAAAATACATATCTCCAAAACCCAATATAGATTGACAATAGAGTTTATTAGCTATTAAGCACTTCAGGATAATTCCACCTTAAACTTTTGAGCTTATGCAGCTGCCAGAACTATAAGAAGAATGCACATTTCCAATGATTTTGCCTAATCAAATTAAGAGACCAAACTATTAATACTCTGCTTACCTCCTAAATTCATTCCAGCTTGGAGACATTTCTGTAGCCGACAGGCTGGGCAGTTCTTCCTCCGAATCTTATCAATTATGCAGTCATTCCTTCCTGCACACAGGTAATTGTGCTGTCCTGGATGAACCAAAACCAAAATGCATTATTAGAGGATGTATTTACGTAATTCCCATTTGTTCTTCTCTGTTGCTTTGCAGTCATTTTGAGCTCCTTATTAATGCAGAAAATCCCAATCCCATTAATCTTGGTGACTTGTCATGGGCCTTACTATGAGCATCTCTTCTGTTTAATTTGGGAAAGAGTTTTGGTATGTCACTCACAAGAGAGGTCTCACTACTTTTTTGTAAGCAGGACTGCAATTTTCTTTTTTGAGGAAAACAAATGATTGGTTTGAGCTTTTTCAAATCTTCATACACGTGCTGCATCACCAGGAAGCCTGGCAACCCTTACACTTAGCACAAAACCAGGGCCATTCTCATGCTAGCGAAGTTCACAATCTAAAGCAGAAGGGTAGAGGTTAACTTTCCCAATATACTCCACACTCTTCAACGCGTTCACTGAATGCTTGATTTCCAATTTAATCAGTTACTTTCTACACAGCAGAATGTTTCTGAAGGGTTTACCAAAACAGGCTTAAATCACAACCGTATTATTTCAGTTCTGTAAAGCCCCACAAAAGCACTCCTGAGGAGACAGCAGGTATTTAACACACAACATTTAGCAGAAGGGAAATACATGGCAACCTGGGAAATAGGCTGGCATTTAACAACTTGGAGACTCAAAAGGCATTTCTCTCTGTGGGAGGAACATAGGTAGAACAAATGGATGCACAGTGTATCAGATGAGGGCACTACCACAGAGACTTTTCAAAGTAAGGTGCTTGAATTTGATGTGGAAGAATAAAGGAAGCCACAAGGGGTTGGTGCAGCGTGACAGGAAAAGAGAGAGGAGAAGATTATTTTAGCTGCCTCGATCCAGAGGTGGCACACAGGGATCTGGGGCAGCCAGAACAAACGGCTTGCAGAGGTGCAACAAAAAGCAATGCAGGTTTCCAGCGGAAGGCTGAAAGGAGAGGACACAGCACACAGAAGTGCAACAAACTGTAAGACAAGCTGCAGGATTTGCCAGAATGCAAAGTTCAAGAAAACAATCCTATGCACAATACAACAGCGTGTTGCAGGCTGTTGAACTACTGAGTCTCGGGGACAGGCATTTAGACCTAAGAAACTCATTACTCACTACTCTGGAAACTAAACATGTTTGTAACATAGATGTCTGCAATGAAAGGTAGAGGGGGAAAAAGAAAAATAAAAACCAGATTGCAAACACAGTAACAACAACGAGCAACTAAGCAGAAAGTCTCCTAAGCAGGTCATGAGTGAAGCAGGCAAGATGTGCAGAAACCCAGGAGCTGTACAAAATAACATTAAAGTTGATGCTAATGACCAAAGTGAGCACCAGCCATGGGTGGAGGGAGGAAGCCCAGGCAGGGCTCAGAAGCAGAAGAGCTGCACTAAAAAGCGTGCACGAGGCCAACGTGTGCGGGGAGCAGGAGTAAAGATGTGGGCTCAATAAGGGGACAGAGCTGCTGTATGATAGGAGGTATAAAATATGGTTGCCAAAGATATTTTCCACAATACACATGTGCTTCCTTGCAGAAAGAAAGAGAATATTCACGGGACACAGGAGACCTTGCTTCTTTTTTGGGTTCTTTCAGGAATTTGCCTTAAAACTTCAGGTAAGTAACTTCCTATCTCTGCGTCTCATTTCCCCTCACCCCTACCCAAAGCTATACCTTTAGACCCTGAACTGAATGGAGTTTGGGCCATTTCTTGCAGCTCTTCACTGAGTATCTCACACAGACAGCTGAGCTTAGTACATTAACACTTTGCTTACTCACAAAGGTATCGACATTTAGATAACACTTCAGAAATTTAAACAACCAGCAGATGGGAAATCCAGGGGTTTTATTAAGGGACGTCACCTAGCAGAATGACACAGATGAAAAACAGTAAAACTTGGGCAAAATAATCAATGAATATGAGTTCATTAAGTTACATCAGGCATAAAATCAAGTAGCACAATACAGTGACAGCACCAGTATCTATCAGCTGGTCTTTCTGTAGGCCTGCTAAACAATAAAAAGATCAAATTCTCAGCTAATTACAAAAATAAAACCTGCTCATCACACAATGTTTCTTTTATGATGCAAGCTATACAAAAACTAGATACACAAGAGAAAAGTCAACTTAATTCCCAGATACATTTTTGCTCTGCACTGACTTGAGCACATCTCCTAAAGAAACATCACACGGACAACATGAAAATAAAATTGAAGTAGAAAACGAAAGTGTTTAAAAATAAGTGTTAAAAAATACAAATACTGGCATGCTACCTTTTTTTTTGTGGGGAGAGGGGAAAAATGGTTATTTTCTGCTAGGAACGCCAGTACGATCGCTCAGTGCTCCTACAAGGTCCTCTGTACATCACGGAGCACTGCAATACCATTTTTAGGCTTCCACAGGCGGGTGCAGGCTATTAATATGACAAGTCAGCTCTAACGCTGCAAAACGAACCCCACTGCAGAATCACCCTGAAGGCAGCTTGATCTACAAACTGTACACCTGTTAAGTCAATATTTTTCACTGCTGCTTTCAAAAACTAATGGGTTTAATAAAAAGAGGTTAACATTTATGCATTCTGGGATAATTGCTTGGGCTACATTCTTAAGAACCGTGGAAATGTTTATTTGATTCCATCACTGTCACACTGTGACTTTGTAAGAAATATTCCCACAACAGCAGAATACTTCCAGAAGTCACCCTTCAAATGATTTAGGTAGCCTGCAATTATTAATTTCTGGCCTATCTACTCCAGACCAAATAATTTCAGAAAACGTAACTTAGTAAAAGTTCATTGACTTCTGAATCATGCATCTCTCAATACTAACATATGTTACAAAATCTTTAAGTAGTTTTTCTACTAAGTAAGGCAGAAGTCTTTCCAAAAAGCCAATGTCATCTTGTCAATTTTTTT
>JANHGN010027357.1:39230-58808 GCA_024605025.1 Megaceryle maxima
ATATATATAAAATAACCATAGTCATCTTAAGGCTTAAAGGAAATGACTTGAAAAGCTTTAAAAAACAGAATGGATCAACATCCAGGCAAACCTTCTGTGTAGAGTACAGCCATGAAATAATAATGAATAGGTTTTCAGTTAAAAAGTTTACTGTCTATGATGAAAAAAATGGCTTCACATTTCCATGCGATCAAATATGGTACACTTCAAATGAAATCAATTTTGTGAAGTTAGCAAAGCAAAGACACTCACGAAGAGTCACTATCTTCCATTTGTGGAGTATGAGCCTCACTCATTCTGAAGCCTTCAGCTTCAGAATCAAAGCAAAAACCTGCACGTCTGAAAAGGATGCAGCTTTCTCGAGGCCTCCAGGGCTCTTCAGGACCTCTGTGAGGTGATGGAGACTGTCCAGCAAAGAGGCTGATGTTTTTGTGGTGCTTGATCTCCAAACTCTTTCAAGACATGTATTGATCTGCTTGGGAAGTTTGTGTTTAGCTAAACCCAGTTGTTGTTTCTATTCCAGTTCAATCACCCACAAGTGGGCTGGAAAGTGAGAAAAGCAGATATCAAATTTTCATCTCCCATGTGCTAAAGGCATTAATCTTAAAGTACTTTTTACATATGCCACCATTAAGTGCATTTATACAAGCTAACTCCTGTTCCATCTAAAATACAGAGTTACAAAAGATGCCAGGAGAATCTCCTGTTCAAAATAAATAATTAATAGTTACTATACAGTTAGGCACCAAGAAGTAGAGATCTGTGCTATGCACAGTAGGGCTGGAGGAATAGTGGAGTTTGCAGTTTCCAGGTTATTGTGTCACTACGTATCACAGAATGACACATCCACATGTACCCACAAAAATAATGTTTCCAACTCTCTCACCTGCAGAGACTCTTTAATTCCCTGCTTTTATAGGCTTACAAAAGAAATCAAGAAGGAAGTATTAATGAAATTCAGTCTTCCCTCTTGCTATCCTTTCTTGAACAAGCAAAATTTAGCAGTAAAAGAGGGGAGAGAAAAAACCCAATGTGTTGTTCTTTAAATTGTATTTGTATGAATTACTGCCAAAATGAGTCTGCAGCAGGACCTGTACCTTTCCCCGTTTTAAAACTCCAGCACAATCATTGAACCACTAGTCCCAAAATCTGATGTTCATCTTAACTCATCTTCATGAGCTCTTGCACATGTGCAGAGCGCTGCTGAGCTCCTCAAGGGACTGTGATACTTCCAGACATGTAAGGCTGCAATAGGAATGGGGTATAGATATTTCTTGTCAGTAATATTTCTGTTCCTGTCTAAGGCAAAATTAGAAAATTACAGAAATTTCTGAAATATTCCACATTTTATCTTCCCCCTAAAAATGATTATTTTTTTTCCCCCAGTTCCTGAAGCCTAAGTTGGGAACTGCAAATCATTAACGAGTCTTCTACATTTCTGCTCTCGTTAAAATAGCAACTACTATGATCAAATGTTAATTTTTGTAAGAAAAAAAAAAAAGCATAGTGCTGGAAGGGGATCCAAAGACTGTTTAATTCAAGCCCACTCATGAAAGCATGCTAAGACTAGCTTATCGGTTAAGGCAGGGTTTTGTTTTTTGTTTGGTGCTTTTTTTCCCTTTCTCTAAACCTGTTTTTAAACATTCTGAGGAAAAGTATTCTGCAATTTCCCAACAAACCATGGACTGGGCTAGTGATTTGAAGATGTGTTTTTTCCCTTTACATTTAACCCAAATGGGAATATTTTGCAAGAAATGTTGGCACTTGCCCTAAGACATATGAGCTACCTTCTTAGAACAATCTCACTCCTATCAAAAGATTTATCTTCCCCATCTCTTTGCTAGCCTAAGCTAATCCAGTTCCCCCAATCTTTCCTCATAGGTCATGTTTCCTAAATCTGTCGTCATTCCTCTTGTTCTTCTCCAGCTTCTTTGATCAGAGTGCCCAAAACCGGATGCATTTTTCTTGCTGAGTTTCACCATCCCTAAGCTCAATAAAATGGTTACTTCCTGCATCTTGCACACAACAGCCCTGCTAATGCAATCCTGGACCAGATCTGGGTCTTGGCAATGGCATTAGGTTGTTGACTCGCGCTTGCTCATGTGCCACCACCACTGCCTTCCACGCGTACTTTCCCACTTCTACCTGGGCAGCCAACTTTCTTTTTTCCCCTCTGCTAGAATTACACACCCAGTGCAGCATCCCCTGGGAAAGGTAAGGGAAAAGTCCCAAAGCCACTCTGGGTATGATGTCTGAAACTGGAGCGTGCTTTGGGTCCCAAGACAAAGACATGATTGAGGAGGCCTTGCAACAGGACAGGAAAGTGAGAAAACAGGAGTGGCAGCTAAGGACCAAGCAAAGCAGAAGTAGTTTGAAAAAAACCTCAACTTCTAAAATAGAATCTTACCGAAGCACATCAAAACGCATGTAAAATGCCCAAACTTTCCTTCTTCCTCCACAATGAGAATTAATACTTTGACTCATAAAATTGCTGTTGCCTTCTCCCCGCAGGCTGCCAGAACGGCCAAGCCTTCTTCCAGGGTTTTGAGGTGAGAAGAACTGGAATCCGCCTCCAGTGCTGCCTTCCAGATCTGCACAAAGAAGCTGGGATCTCTTTGGCAGCTTCTGGGCTGGAAGGGTCTGGTCTTAGTTTTCTCTGTATTTCCCACGGGAGAAGATATCTCCACAAAAACAATGACAGATGTAAAAGCCTTGTGGCTCAAGCTGGTGCATATAGGTGTAAAACACTATTGCCTGGGCATCCTTAATGCAGGGAACGCCTCTAAAGATCTTCCTGCTGCCCCTATCAGTGTTTACCAGCATAACCACCCATCTGAAGTTACTCCTGATACCACTAGTGAATGAGGGGAAGAAAAAAAAAAATCTGTGCTGAATGACTGTAATTCTATGCTGTATTTCCCTTATTTCCTTAAATGTTATTTACCACTCAGCTCTGTCCCTTCCCTTTACCCACCAACTTGTCAGACTGTACAAACCCAGCCCCTACAACCCTTCTGACATGAGCTACAGACCTTCGCTGCCGAAGGAAGGACAAAAAATGTGCTACAGAAAGTCATCAGGATTTGCTAAAGGAGGCCTCTCACCTCAAGAATTTCTGGTCAGCAAACAGAACTCAACACCAGGTTATTCTGCTTTCTGGTATAGCCCTAATGAAGGGCTTTGCCTCCTACAGCAAGAAATCACATAATCCGCACATCCTAACCTCTCGTTTGTGCTCACTGAGCTATGTGATGTGTTCCTTTCATCCAGCTCTGAAACCTTCACAGATTTTGTGAAACGGATGTTATCTCTGTAATCCATATAAGCTCTTTTAATTAATCAAAATAAACTATTTCTACCTTTTAAAGGCTGATATATAAATAAAATTACCACTAAGACTTGTCACAATGATTTTACATACAGAAAAGGATTTTACGTTTGATAGAAATTGTATCACAGGATCAAGGAAAAAAAAATGGTTATACCTGAGGTTTTAATTTCACCATCTGCAGTAGGTAGATACTCTCAAATAAATCAGCATGGGAAGTACAATGATGAATTGCTTTGCAAATTTCAGTTTTCACAGAGCCTCTATTACTTGCAAGTAAAAATTAGGAAAAAAAAAAAAAAGGAAAAATGCCTGCTATTCAGTGGAAATCAGAACTGCATTTTCATTTAAAAGGTCCATTTGCTACACAGTTAAGGGTTGGTTGGGGTTTTTTTTGTTTGGGTTTTTGTTTTGTTTTGGTTTTTTTTTTGTAGCAGTTGACAACTGCCCAGCAACAGCAGCCTATGTTTGCAGTCACTATTTTAGGCTACATCACATGTCAATTACATAACCTTGTTTTACTGCTCTTGAACTGGTTCGAACAACCTGGGAAACAGATTAGGGCAGTCCCTCCCAGCCGGCCATCCACATGCAATGGCAGGACCCGTCCCCTCGCTGCAGCTCCAAAGGCTGCAGCCACCAGCGAGTCCCTCTCTCCATAACTAGTTACTTATTGCTAGACCCACCCGAGACCTCTGATGATTAACCTCCTCAGCTCTGTTTAAACTAGTCCAGTCTGACCACTGTAAACTAATAAACTTGATTCCTCACACTGAGATTATGTGTAATACACAGCAAGATTATAAACGCCACAGACAAGGTACAGAACTTAGATATGAATATTTATATAGCAAACCCTCAGGATTTGTATTTCAGATACCAAATCTCAGGGTTTCCCAAAATTCAGTCAGACTTTAGGGCTCTCTCCCTGATTACTCCACAGCTTTCCTCACCCGCCCCTATCATTCCCAGACAATATGCTTTTCGGACGCAGACAAAGGTCGTATCGGCCGATCTATTATTAACATTATTGCAGAGTGTGCCTATAGCACAGGTATAGCCTTAATCCTTTCCTGAAGTGACAATTTACAGCTTTGCCTCAGTTATGATAAATTAGAGACTTCATTAAAATCTGTTTTGATAACTGGGATATTTCCTCAATTACCTTCTGCTATTTCTAGATCCCAAAACATCTCTGAATGTCTTTACCCTTTCATATTACTAGATTAGTTTATATAGTACTTTTATGTTTGGGGTTTTTTTAAGTCTCCTTACCTTCTACTAACCTCTCCTTATTTTTCCTTCAATAAAGTTATTTTCTAACCTTTTCCTTTACCTACTTTCATCTGCAGTCTTTTACCCCCTCCTGTTTCACATTTCTTTCTTCAGCCTTCTCATTTACCTTCTAAATGTATTATCTCCTCCACTCATCCAATAACTGGTGATTTTATAGGGCACATTTACACTGCAGTCAAAGGCATGACTACAGGTCATTTCATATACCCAAGTAAAGTATATTAAAACTACCTGGGACATGGATAAAAACAGTCTCAACAGCATCATTTTCTGCTGGGTCTACAAAACCAAGCCAGGGCTCTTTTAAAAGCACAGGCACATCAGTTGGTGCTCAAATTGGGAGGATAGTCTGTGAACTTCTGCAACACAGTATTCTTCTGTATTTCCCATGTGCTTTAAGCCTTCTGTTTAACTGCTATTTAATTATAATTTGTTCTAATTAAACAGTGTTGACGAAAACATTCTCAGATCCAGCGTGTTGGCCTGTAATCACCTGATCTTTCTCTGTGTAATCTGAACTAGGCTACCCACTTTTATTTGGTATGTCAGAAGGAGACCTGCAGGTTGTTCTTGGGTGGCAATTACATCACCAACAACGACTGAATGCTCTGTGCATTAACTACAGCACTTGTGTCCTCCAGAAAGCCCACATCTGAAAGCACAGATGAGCTACCAGTGCTTCCTTCAAAGGTGACTACAGATGCAAAGCTGATTCCCCTCTTCCTGGAAGTGGAGCAGGGAGGGCTGTGTCCCCTGATGCTTTACATGTCAACATTTTCAAATTGCCATACTTAAGCACTTCAATGCCCTGCCTATTTCTACATGAAAACAGTCTTCTGCTCCTTCACATTCCCTAGAAACCTGCTTTCACACTGGGCTGAGACCAGCTCAACAAAAACAATCAGTACGGTCTGGTGATCCTGGCAAAGGAGATGAGAAGTTATAAAAATGGTTCTCACTCACTATTTTAAGCAGACTGAAAGGGCACTGATGAGAGGGATCAAGGAGAGAGAGGAAATTTGGCAAGTGAGCATGGGATGTAGCCCAAAGGAGGCTACTATTTTCTGCAGGAGAAACTATCCCGAAGGGATAAAACCTGTTAACAACAGCGAGACAAGTGAGCAAGAAAATATATGTCAATATCTCATATTTGAGGTACACCTGCACCTGTTCTTCTGCTATGCTTAAGACATGCTACAGAACAGTGAAAGCCTCCTCAAGCCTGCTGATCCAGCCATCCTGTTATTCAGGGGGACTGAGCCATCAACGCAAGATATGCCCCAAACCAGTACTGAAACCATCCTCAGGCCTCCCACTGTCATCTCCACAAAGGAGGCAGAGCTTGTACCAACCAGCCACATAAACAGTTGGTCACAGAGGACAGCTGGGGCTTCCTGAAATCCAGAGGAGCTAAGAAAGCCTTCAGTTCAGCATGCTGAAAGTCTAAACGTGGCCCTATAACTGACCACACAATAATTCCCTTTTCATGCAGTCAACTAAAAGCTGAATGACACTAAATAGCACAGAAAAGGAACAGGAAAAGTATCTGATCTGATCTGGCGAAATCACACAGCACTGGCAATCTGTTCAGGAGGAAAAGCAAGGAACAGTATCGACAAACATCAACATAATCCTGTTATCAAGCTAAATCGTTCTGGTTTAGTTTTGAAATGAGTATTCAGTTCAATTGCTTTTGATTCTAGATTATAATGGATACAGTAATAGAAAGAGTGAGAATTAGAGCTTCAGAAGATGTTGTTTTGACAAAATCACACATCTAATATTTTACAGAGTATTCTTGCACGGCAAGTTTCCAAATTTTCATTTTGGTTTGAATTTTAACTGAAGACTAATTTCTGAAGTCTCTAGATGCTGTTATCTGCAGACTACTACACATGATAGATTTAGAAGAGATCATGTTGCATGCATGATGCCTACTTCAGCTTTCCCATGCTAAAAATCTGATAAGGCATTCTTGACATACTACAAATTTCAATGCACTTTAGTGGAAAATTTCAACGTACAAGAAATGGTCTAGAAGGACTGGAAAGACTTGAAATAAGCATCATGCAAAAATCTTAGACTACAACTGAAATGACCTTCCATTTTTGCTGCTAAAAGTGGTCGACAGCTCTACAACATTCACTTACGTGCTGTAGTATCCTGCTCTACAATCCAACTGGATTTCAGGAAGTACACAGCGCAAAGTAAGATTTGTGTGAAATACCAAGTTTATTTAAAGGAATGTTTCAGGGTGTGTGTGTGTGTATTCTGGAATGTAGAGCACTAATTGGTAATGTAAGGATTTCTAGCTGGCTGTAGCCATGCTCATTCAGGGAATACTGAAAATAGCCACCTCTACACAAATATCTCTAAGTGTATATGGGGCTGAAGCCTGTTACACTCTCTTCACTATCAAACTACTTGGTCTGCCCCACTACCCTACTGATATGTTCAGGTATGTATCACACTGTCTTTACAGTAATCATATGGAACAGGAAATCTAAGAGAGAACTGCTGTGCTCACAGGAATAGGACAGGCAGAAAAATCAAGATATAGAGCATTAATTCCGAGTTTTGCAGCTCCATTTTATAATGTGCAATTCCAGACCAACCCCTTCAATGAGATGCATGCTATTTATATAAGGTATTAGTAAAAAAAAAAAATAGGCAGTTTCACAAAGTAAAACTTCTACCAACTCTTGATCTCAGAAATGTTCTGTTCGCTTTTTTTTTTTTTTTTTTTTTAGAGTAGCTACCCTTTGGTTTTTGCAAACATTTTGAAGTTCAAGTCTGCTATGTTCTTGCATTTAGCATGCTCAGCAGATCACATATTTTATTCTGTGTGAATAACACGTTATCTTCAAAGCATATTTTTCTCTTGCATTTTTCATGTACAGTTTACTACAGCTCAGACTGGAAATATGCTAAATTCATAATAATGAATATTATTATGAATAATAGTGACAATTTAAAATATTGTCAGCACATAAGTTGACAAATCTCTTCCTCTGTAAACCTGGTCAGTAATAATTTTCTTTTAAAGGCTGCAGGCAATACCATCACTACAGAGCCTTTTTGCAGAATCTCTTGAGATCCCAAACACAGAAATGTTGGCCAAAGTAATACTAGATGCTCACCAAAGTGAACTTAAAAGTTTTCTGCATTTATTTGCTGGCTTTTTAAAAAAAGAGTCTGGTTTACCCTTTGAAATATGTCTATGGCTGCCTATTTATTTTATTCATTTTTCTATTTTTATCATTACACTAATTATAATGGCCATTTTCACCTTTAAAGGGATGAGCAGGTCTTTCTAGGTACCTCACAAAGCAGATGCAGAATTTCCACGCTGCAGAGTCACGGGTCCCAGCCCTCTCCATCTCCTGGCTTCAGGTCAAGGCTCATCAGGTAGACTTGTCCAGAGTCCTTGTTCACAAACCTCTGAATGGGACAAGGTAGACTTCCCACACCCTTGAAAAACAGCTACCTCACCCTTTGCTTACTTGTCTGACCTCAAGAAGCTGAGCCAAGTATCACATTGCAAAAATATCCACCACTGAATCAAAGCTTCATCTAATTACCCAAATTTTACTGGAGATCATCTCAGAAGTGGCACCTCTTTGGTCCCCTTCAGCCAAGCATGCTGGATCTGATGCCTCTGGCCATGGCACCAGCACCAGGATGACCTCAAAGTGAAAGCAAAGCTTGCCTTTCGGTGACAGACGTTGTGTTGGGTGCCAGACCCACGTCGTCGGTACTGCAGCTTCTCGCTAGAAACTGCAATTTGCTTTGCCACAGAAATAAATCAAGCCGTGATCTTTGATAATGGAATCATCCTAGGTCTTGAACAACTAAAGCCACAGATGACTTGATTTGCATCTGCTATTTTTAATGCTTGAAAAGTTATCACTGTGAGTTTAAGAGAAAATAATAATTAAAAAAAAAGAGACTAATCTTTCAAAACATACCAAATTTTTCAGATGCAATTCATGTGCCAGGGAGATCTCGAAGAGATCAGGCCTCCCCTTCATTATAAAGCAGCAGAGATTTAGGTAAAAACAATTATATCAAATTTCAGCCCAAATTATGGTGGCCACCGAAAACAACACTGAAAAAAATGAGACATGGGACAACAGAAAAAAAAAAAGTCATCCAGGGCATCACCAAGGCATAAATTGAATTACTCCATTCTACTTTCAAAGATCATTCTGCCTAATTGGCATAATTGCCGTTTCAAAATTCATTTTGCTCAGTGAAAACTAAAGACCAATTAGCATGTAATTTATATCCAGAATTCATCCCTGGATTAGGGTAGCTGCTCCTTCATGGTATGCATCCTCACCCCTTGCAATTCAATATATTTAAGAAAAACAAAATAACTAACTTCTCAGTCTATTCACATTTAACTTCACAAGGGGCATGTTCGAACACAGTTGTGGCTGGTTTTTTTTTTTTTTACAGTTCTAATTCAGTTTTCATAATTAAAATTCCGGTAGTACTAAACAGACTGAATTAATTTTAGTTTCCTTCAAGTAGCTATTTAATACAAACTCATGTGAACTGAAATGTCATTCTTACAAGATGCGAATGAACGGCATGAAAATCCTTTGGGTTGACCTTCAGAAAATACGGCAATTTTCTCGTTCAAGCGACAGCAGTTAAGTCATTGCCAAAGCCCAACCTCTTCAGCAACACCTATCAGATCTAGAGCTTACAAGAAAGGTCAGTGAAGCAAAAGGACGATTGAGGGTGGTGGCCATTTAGTGTAAAGCCATCGGACCAGCCTGACCTCAGTTTCACGTGGCTGCCAAGGTAGTTTTTATATTCCCTAAATGGTGGGTTTCACTACTGGCATCAAAAGCAATTGTTTGATCTTTGGAAAAAAAAAAAAAATGATAGTGACTAAAGGCAAAATTCCACGTGCCTGAAACATGTTCTGTAAGTAAAAGCGATAAAATCTGAATTCAGGAATATGGAAATTTTAAGAAGATCCCTAACACCAAAAACTTGATCTGCCGTCTATTCGTGTCTTATTTCAGAGTGATGTAGTAGTGCACCCCAATTTCTAATTATGAGAGGATAATCCAATCCGATGCTTCTCCTAATACATCCCGTATTTCCTAACTCTGTTTTGCCATTTTCAGAAGTAACTTTGAAACTGCCAGGCACCAGTATTAAAAGCCTCTCTGAAAAGGTACGCTCGTGTCTGAAAACACACAAAGAAAAGATCAAAATGAAAATTAAAAGCAGATGCACTTTGATAAGTGGATTATAATGAAGTGCAGCACAATGTTTTATACAATTTATTAATCCAGTCCCACTTATTTACACTCTGAAGCAGCATAATGATTTCAAAGTTGGAGCACAGCCAAAACTCACATACAGAAATAATTAAGAAGTTATGTGGAAAGATTGGTCTTTGTTGGGTTTCAGGGGCTTTCCAAAGAGGCAGTCTGACCTTTAGTTAACCAGAAGACCAAAGTTAAAGTGGTTGTAACACACGATGAAGTGTGGATGTGAAGTGTGAAAGGCAATAGGTGCTATGAAAAGGTAACTGGAGCCTGAGTTGCCATGCCATTACAGCCCCTCTAAGCTTCCTGGAGAAGCTGGCACAGAAGACCTCTCCTTTTTCCAGACTGCACCTATGCCTTGGTCTCAGGTTTACCCACCAGCTACATAACTCAGCAAAAAATGTTAAGAGAAAAAAACCTCAAAATATTTTGGAAGCACAGCAGGCACGAGTGTCAGGAAGAGTAAGAAAAGGTGGAAACCAGAGCATGCAGGTCACAGTGGGAAAAGTGTATGACCAAATGCTGCCTCCACTAAGGTTCCCTGGCCTCTGAAAGACATCTTTCTTGGACTGCTTCAATGTCCACATTTTCTCCTGCTACATGTTTTGGCAAGTCAAAGCTGAAACTAATCCAAAAGTACAAAGCCATTTATACCTGTACAAAGCAAGGAGAGGACTGAGGGATGGGAATGACAGGGCTTTACCTCTTGTTTACCCAAGTTTAGATGTCTACACCAAATAAAAAGGGAAATCAGGCTGAACTGTAATAAAATCCACTATTTCTATGCAGAAAAAAATAGCGCCGATTGGCAGTTCCCTCCTGGGCACAGCATACTCTTTCTGCCTCTAGAAGCATCCTTACCTCTTCTATTTCCAACATAATGGTCCCTGAAGATGTTGAGCCACCCAGCAGATCAGGAATACTTACTTTAAAGGGTGAAGTACACAGATGTGGAAATACTGCTGGAGATGCACTCATGCAGGAAATGTATTTTATTTATCCACTGATGCACAATGCCCAGTTCATTTTATCCACTACATTTCTCATCCACTAACCTCTCTCTCCTTCTATTCCTTACCTGGAAAAAAACCCATCTGTACAGTAAGAAAGAAATCTAGAATCCAGTTCATTGGTATTTGACAAGATTTGCTTGATGAGAAGACCCTACACCAACTCTGCCATTAAGAATTTCTACAACAAATTCCTACTGAGGATAAGCCACTGCCAAATGCAGACAGTTTATCACACCGGGAATATATCGGAGGGACTACTGCTTATTTGCATCTTTTCATTGGAAGTAGGAAAAAAGGAGGAGGAGAAGTTGTCAGCGTTAAGCATGGATAGAAAAATAATACAAAAGGGTGTAAAGAAATTCGAAGCAAAGACAGAAAACAAGCGATAACATTGGCGTTAGAAAAATGCTACTGCACGTACCAAGGGAGTAATCCAAAGAGTTAACAACAAAGCAAAATAACAAAGCAAAATTTGGAAAGCATCTACATCAAAAGACAGGCAGGAATAAGAGGATAATCTGGATGTAAGAAGCAATGCGGCAGAGGAGAACTAATCGCCAATAACACCTCTGGCTCTTTCGGTAGGAGCATTACACAGCGGAGCAGGTTGGCATGGCAGTGCTCTCTTTATGCATTTCTTTTGCAGCCACACCTGGAATATTATATGCAGAGTTCAGGCACTTCATTACTGGAAGATATAAACAAACTGGAGGAAGGCCAGAGAAGTGGAACGGAAATGATTAGAAGCCGGAGGGAGTGATTTACCAAGAAAATTTAAAGTAGCCCTTTACCCGCCTGTAACTTCTCTGATAATTAGAGACGGGAAACGATAACAGCCTGGTTCAAGTCTCCAGTCACGTGCCTTAAGCCCTTTCGCCTTGGGCACTTAAGCATGTGCCTAGTTTTAAGAACAGAGGGTACACAAAGATTTTGACCTGATGAAGACAGTAAGATTAAATAAGTAGAAAAGGCAACATACCAGTGAAATCCTCCCAGGAATGAATTACGACTTACTGAGCTACCATAAAAGATGGAGATTGCATTGCTTGAAATGTCACATTTTACTGCTAATTATGGAAAGTTATTCTCATCTGAAGTTTGTTTTCCATGAGACAATATAACTATTCAAATTAAACAGTATTACCCATGTACACAAGTCTTTGCCACAAACACCAAATTATCCTGCCCAGGTAAAGAGAACTGACTAAGCAAACATTTTTTACCCCAGACCGAGTAAGCCACGTGGAACAGTTCTGAAAAATGACAAATTATATCCCAGCAGGAAAGTAAGTGGATTCTCCTAGCTCCTCACACACTGACATTGCTAAGAAGTGATTTTTAGGAAGGCAGCATTTTATGTAACTGTTGAGCTGTCAGCAGGGCTCTACTGAAAAGACTTTAAAAATCATGTAGACACTGTCAGCATCTCATCTGGGGAATGGGTGATTACCAGTCACACAGGTTTTACATGCAACCTGGAAAAAAAACCACCACCACCCAACCAACCAAAACCAAGACAAAACGACGACAAAAAAACCCCAACAAAGCACCAAACCAAAAAACCAAACCCAAACACCACTAAAAAAATAATAATGCTAAACCCAGCTGCAGGCAGCTTGAAAACAAGCTTGCTGGGATGCAGCTTGCTATTGAATCCCCAAACAATGTTCCAGGCCAACAGCCATGTTCGGGCACATAGGATTCTCAAGCCCCTCTATCAATAGGCGAGGCTTCCCAGAAATGTTATCTTAAAGGTAACCACGTGTCCCTAGCCCAACTCTCTCAACCTAGCTTGTGCACAAAAATCACTTCCTGATGCTCCAAATAAGCAAAGTTCATAGTTCGACTCCAGAGAAATATTTTTAGCTCATAAAAGGGGAAAAGAAAAAACAAACTATGGAAGAGGGAGACCTGGAACAAGACAGAAATCTGCAGTTTACTGGCAAGTCAGCATTTATTACTCAAATTGTGTTAGATATGCATATCTGACTAGCATGCTAGCTTAGGCTTTTGTTTATGCAGGTAATGCAAGCTTTGTGCTACAATTTCAGCAATATTTTTATAATTCAACATTTATCTGCAATCTACATTTAAATTTATGACAATGAGATAAGAACTGGCCCAAAGTCAACAGGTCTCAGCTTCAGTGCATCAGTGCCTTGATTTTATATTACAATTTATGGACTTTCTGTTCTAAAGTTTTGGCAGAAGGTAAAATGACTGCATGGTTGATCATTGCTTTCACTACTTACTAGGTGGTATCTATAAGCCTGAGAGTCCTACTCAAGGGATTTTTTTTTTTTCCCTTTTTTGTAGAGTGTATGTCAAAATGAATCTGCAAATGGGATGAAACCTGTCAGAAACCAGATTATCATCAGTGGGTCTTGTAGGACTACATATAGTTAAGGTTGCCTGACACTTCTCATTTTAAGACCTCATTTGCTATTGCTTATAACTTTACCACACATTAGCAGTTAAGGCTGAAATTTTCCATGCTGGATGTCTGCCTCAGGCTGAATTTTATTTTGCCAGTATAAGAATGTATCAGCTAGAAGAACTGAGCTTAGTGCAAAGTAAGTTTGTGAATAAGGGTAAGGAGAAACATGTTGGTTTTCCCCCGTGTTACATTTTTCGCAGACAAATTTGAGAAGCTCAAGAGCCTTCACACTTTGAGACAGACCCTTTGAAGCATCACTGCTCTGATACCACAGATGTGCCTTTTGCCATCTCATACATTATCACTTAAAATTATAACGGATCACAGTACAAAACACTGAAAAGTTGCAGTTTGTACGTGATATGATTTGCAAGGGTTTTGGTGGAGGTTGGCTGCCAACCTCCAAAGTTCCCTTCTATGAAGAGGGTGGACCTGGGCAGTGGGTCTGAGCTGAGGTTGTGCTCCAGCCATCCCTTCCATGTGTTGGGCAATGCTTTGGCACAAGGACTCCATGCAGAAAATCCCCAGCACATTCTCAGGATGTGGCAAGGGAAGAGCTCAGAGGGAAGAGGAATAAGGCACAAGCTGTGAAAGCAAAGGGAACCATCAAAAGCTTAATGAGAAGACAGAAGCTTGGGGAGGCAGTAGATTTGGAAGAAGCGGCTGGGGACAAGAGGAAACAAAAGTCAGAAAAGTCTGACAATGTGGAAGCTGATAAGGAGAAATGGTCCAGAGGTGAGTGCTGGCCAAAAGCAGAAGGGGCAGGTGGGTGGTAACTGAACAAACAGAAACAGCTGAGAAGAAAATTTCTTGTGGGCAGAAAGCCAAGAGAATCTCTCTCTCTCTACACTGCTAAGGCTGAATACAGGAAATCTAAGCCTCAATTTGCCTAGAAGATGGTGTAACCATCTCTACAGATTGGAAATTAAAGCCAAGACAGTAAAGCCAAAAATATTAGAAGTGTCTCCTAATGCATTGAGCCTGACCTGTCCTTCCCACAGCTTCATTTTTCTAAGTGTTTAGCATTTTTGAGAGAGATTGCTTTCCAAGGAGGCTGACACCCCTCCTTATTGGGGTACCTGTCTCCACAGGAGGCAGTGGCTGATGGTATGGCAGCTGGAGCTGGGTGCTGATGCACCTGGCTCTGCTGCACACAACTCCAGCTCTGCCCACAAGCTTTCACAGCCCTGGGACCTCATCTGCTGAGCCCACCTCAGGGGGTAAGCCAAAAAAGGGCCTGGTGCCAGCCCTGCTCCTCTCTGTAGGCACAAGGAAAACAGCTGGTGGCAGTCATAGAAACTCAGGGATACAAGACAGACCTAATGAAATGCAGTTAAGCCCCCAGGTTACTTCTAGAAGACAGCTACACTGCCTGCCAGGGGTCTGTCAGGCGCTGCTGCAGCAGACAAGTGCTGCACCAAGGGATCAATGTCCCACACATATCCCATTTCAACTCCCCCACTTTGGCCCACACACTCCTGAGAAGACAAGCAGATGTTCCAGCAGCTCCATAGCATCTGATAGGCCACGCTGGTAAAGGCAACTGCAAAACTGCCCTCGTAACCTGGAGTTCAGCTTCAGGAGTTCAAATAAATATTTACCTTAGAAGAGGATGAAAATGTTGGCTTTTAATTTACATCCTCTGCTTTTCTAAATCTTTGGAGGATGGGGAAATGGAGCTTTAAGGTCCTAACTGCTGAGCAGAGAGGTTCTAGAGGAGCAAGCTCTATGTTTCTACACCGTCTGTACACTGAAGCATCCCCACACCTCTGGCTGGTGGACTGAGACAAGAACACCCCATAGCTGATGGGAGGCAGGCAAATGCTGCCTGTCCCTTCCCAGTGCACACTGTCTGCCCAGTCCGTTCATGTATGAGGGTAACTTCTGCCCACTTTGGCATGGGTGCCCACTGGCCAGCAAGGCCACCCACCATAGTGTGTACAGAAAGACTGCACAAACCAAAACCAGTAGTAAAACTACAAACTTGAGAAAAAAAATAAATTAAAAGTATCCTTCAACATGAATTTTGAAACCAGCATCACCAAAAACTGCAAGTAAGGTGAACGACAGCAGGTTCTTTATTCACACACAGAAATTAAACTGCAGTGCTTGGAAGGGACGTGGATTACTGAATAAAAATGTTTGGGCTGGGGAACTCCAGTGCTACATCCTCACGTTACATTACGGCTGCAAGTACAAGCTCCTAAAAGAGACTAGGGACTACTAAACCAAACTATGTTGTCCCGCACATACGATTACACCAATTAGGTAACTGGCTCAGTGGTTTTGATGATTTTGATTTGGTAAACACGTGTTATGGGTTGATCTATAATGAAGATGAACTTTCCCGTAAGCGTTCACATTTCAGTGGTGGACACTTTTGTCACTGCCCGAGGACAGCGGAGTAAAAGTACAATTTGGAAGAGATCCTCTCTTTGCTCAGTCAGTGATGCTGACCTCTGTTTTTCATTATTAATAGGAAGCGGTCAGTTAACCCTCATCATTAAGCAATAAAGCGTGACAAGAGTGTTGATTAATGTGCTGCTCACAAATACGGTCGGGCATGAGGAGAAACCTACAGCGGGCTTCTGGTAGCTTTAAAAGGCCATTCGTTATAGTTGTGCAAAATGAAATTAACCCAGCTAATCAAGCACTGAGAAGCCACAGTTCTGCTGAGGGTCAAGGGTTCCCAGGAAACAAAAAGGTACAGTATGTTTACATATCATAAAAAAAACCAAACAAAAAACAACCAACCAACAAAACAAAACAAAAACCACAACAACCACAAGCCACCAAAAAAACCCCCCAACAAACAAAAAAACTAACCCCAAAAAACCACAAAACAATCAGAAACCTACCCCAATAGACTGATTAAGGAAAAATAATTTATATTACAAATTTGACCAGTGAATAAATGTAATACCCATACTGCACAGAATAACAGGAAAAAAAGAAAAAAGTGAAGAGGATAGAAATAAAGAAAAAAAAAAGGGGGGGGGTGGAAGGGAAAAAGGAAAGAAAAGGGAAAAAAAGGAAAGAGGAAAGAAAAAAAAGGGACTTCAGCCATCCTCAAGCTCATAGGCAGTCTCCTAAAACACACTAATGCTACAAAAGCTGTTGCACTGCTGCAGGTGACCCTGTTTAGACCCCTGTCCCCAAAATCCTTCTTGCCTGCTACCCTCTGCAGAGAGGTTTCTATTTTACCCCTTTACAGACTCAAAAACACAGCCCCTTGCATCCCTTGGGCTGACTTTTGGTCACACTTGGGTTATCGCAGATATTCCTCTCACTGTCAAATGGGTCAGCTGTTTGCAAACCCTTCTCTATCAGACCCAGAGAGCTGAGGAAGCACTCAGAGCAAATGGGAAAAGTACAGGAGAAACATACAAGCCAAACATGCACATGAGCATGTGACAGTTTATTCTGTGACAAGACAGGATGTGCCTGAGTACCAGGAGTGTCTTCTGAACAAGTATCCTTCTCTCACTTTATATTTAATCTTCCTTTATTAGCCTTGGCAAGTCCCACTTTAAGACGTGACCTCCATGTCTGGAATGGGAGAAATGTTTTTACCATGGCCTGCTCTGTGTGCCTTTCTGGATGCCAGAGGCCCTCCTTCCTCCTCTTTCTAAACCTTTTTTTCTGATTTCAGCCAATTTCAGCTTCATTTGTTGCAGACCTGGATGGAAATAGTTTAATTTTAAGGATTTCCCTTACTAATTCAGTTAACAATCTTCACTTTAAGTGAAGCCTCCAAGAAAATTTGCATGCACACTGATTTTGGGTTATGGACTGCAGAATCTAGACAATGGACAGGCACAGGGACTTTGGATTGACACCTGCATACTTTCGATCTGCCTTTGCCTGCTGAATCTAAGTGGGCACTCTTCTTGAAGAAGCACACATAGCATTTTCCACCTTTTTTTCTTGGTGGCTTATTGCTCTTGCCCTGTGAGCTTTTTACTGAAGGCTTCAAGGACAGAAAGAATGGTGAGAGTAACAAGGACTGTCTCCCATTCTTAGTGGAATTGTAACAGAGAGTGTGAGAACGGCTGAAATGAAAGTCAGAAAGATGATACTATCCTTCAGTTCTTCTCTATTTCTGGAGCATCTTCTAACTCTATAGAAAACGGGGTGCTCAAACAATCAGAAGTATCAAAATACTGTTAAAAAAACCTTTGCTGTTCAACCCTTTTCTGTTTTATCACAGAACTCTTTGGGCATGTATTAATACATGTGTTTTGCTTGTGTGTTTATGTCCTTCACTTCTTCCATAAGCTTTCCATGAATGATCTTCTATTATTAAAGTCACTGAAAGATCTCATCCTTGTCATATTTCCACTTCCTCCTTTAAAAAGAGTAATTAAGATGGAGTAATTGCTAAGCATTCTTTCTAAACTTCTTACAAGGACATGGATTCCTTCCTAAAAGAGAAGTGAAAGAAGAAAAGATGCACAGCTTGGTGTGACCACTGCATCCAAGTGGTTGTGCTGTTTTCTAACACCCTAATTTTTTTTCCAAAGCTGTATACAAGGCTGCTGTATTAAAATATAAGCATATCTGCTCTACATGACAGACTGCCTGCTGCCCTACATTCAGCACAGAGTACCTGCATGATGAGAATACGAAATATCACGGGTGGTTCTCAGGGCTCTAGAAAACACTAGGGCACTAGTTCTACTTCTCAGGCACTAGGAAACCTAGGATTCAGCTGTCTGGCTGTGTGCACCTTGCATATGAAGTCATTAACAATTGTCCTCCCCCCAAGCAAATGTGCAACCTGATAGATAGTTTCATCTGTGAATACGGTGCTACCGTTGTGGGAATATTGTCTTCCCACCATTACTAAAAAGACTGGAAGTAAAAGACCTAATTTAAAAATAGATTAGTGTCTTTTCATTCCTTTTTTAATTTTACAAATAGTTTAGTATGCCAGTGCACACAACCTAAGAAGTACTACTTATTATTTTTTCCCCACTAGTCCATCATTATCATTCTGTTGTACAAGAGAAAATTAGCACCTATCACTTACATAATTTCAAGCAGTATTGTTAAGAGTGGAATTTGCATGCAGGATATGGTGTACAGGCTAACACAAGTCCATTTGCTAAGTCCACGTGGTGAAGTGGACAAATAAATAATTGAATGCTTAACTCCAAATATATAATTATTCTTAGAAAAAAATTAGAGCACAAGCCCATGAAAGTACATATAATAATACTCATCTACAGCTGAATACTCGAGACAAAAAAATGCCCTTTCAGAAATCAAATAATACAGTTAGATCCCTAAAATGTTTACAGAAAACCTGCAAAAATGCCCAAGATTTCCAAGTACAGGACTATTGCACTTCTTACCCACAGGCAGTAGCTTTAAATTAAAGATGCTTTCCCAGCCTAATTAAAAGGCTTAGCAAAGCACTTGTGCGGAGGATGCAAAAGGTTTTAAACTGCAGTTTGAAGGTTTACAATTGTTCCCGTTTGAAAAAGTTAGAGCTCAGTTGCTCCGATCTGTTCCCACACACAGTACCATACAGTCTCTTGCTAAGAAAGTAACATTACCTTTTTTTAATATCATCCATCACCCCGCTCTGCAATAAGCATCGCTCTTCTGACGTTGCGAGAACTCTTTGCCATATGTCTACTTCCAACACATAAGTCGCATTAGTTATTTGTTACACGGAAAGAAATGAGATAGTGGGCTTTGCACCAGTAAGTAGGAAACATTGTGTCCAGTCCTTTTCTGCATCAGAGTGCAGAATAAACTGATTGCCGGATAAAATAAATAAGTGGGAATAAGTGAGAAGACTATGCTCTAGTTCTTATGCCTGGTAGTAGCTGGAATGAATGTAAATACACCATGAACAAGAAAGGAGCGGGGAAAATTCTACTATTCTGGATACGGTTTTCAGCAAGAATCAAGCAGAACTAAAGATAAATGAGACAAGATGTAGAAATCTTAATGCTGACAGCAATGACACCTTTTCTGGAAAAGGTGTGAGATGTTAAATTGCAAGAATTCAAAATACTCTCTTTATCAGAGTGGTCAGCACCACACAAATAGCACTGCCTTTTATTGTCATCTTGCAAGAACATTACCAAAAAGTCCAAAGAAACCAAATTTTCTCCTAAACCAACATTATACGTCTGTCACACGCGGACCCCTCCCCCCCCACCCCCCCGCCCCCCCCCTCCCTCCGACCCAGCTAACACC